>JBBPCV010787143.1:0-10471 GCA_037974505.1 Plocamopherus tilesii
GAGAGAGAGAGAGAGAGAGAGAGAGAGAGAGAGAGAGAGAGAGAGAGAGAGAGAGAGAGAGAGAGAGAGTCCTTATATATTTGATCTTCTTTTAAAATAAAGCATCCCATCATTAAAGGCCTTTATCCTATTATTTTCTGCGCATACAATAGAAATGCAGTGCATTTTGAAGGCGCAGACCAAGACCCACGCGCGTTTTCTGTTAATAATTGGCGCCACAAGAAAGGTGGACTGGAAAAGATTTCCGGTAGGCCCTATTCAATAAAATAATGAGTTGTCCCCCTTCCGCCCATGACCCCGAGCGCCCGACCCAGCCCCCAGACAAGCCGCTATGGCGGAGTAGACAACACACTACACAAACTAGAATCTAGGCTTGTTCCGTAGGGGAACACTGATAACGTTGCGGTCTCTGTGTTGAGCTGGGACTGTTCTCTTTATCATGGATTTTGTGTGACTGTTTCCGTTTTCTGTTCAGAGTAAGTAAATGAGGTTGTGATTCATTCATTTGAATTGATTTTGTTCGTCTTGTAAACTTTTATTTAGGACCCATGGAGACCAATCCGTCTGAACTCTTAGCTCATGGGTGAGTCAGCCTAATTATGTCAACATTGCGATTAGGGTCATAGGCTTCTTTTGCCTCTGTTGTTCTCAGAAAATCCATACGACTGAATTTTGGCCCAGAATAAAGTTTAAAAGACTGACTAACAATAAAAAAAAACGTGCCCACCCTACGTTATAGAGAGTCTAGCTGTTGTTTTAAATCTAGATCTATATAATCTAGATCTACCGAAAATAAAACTAAAAGCTGTCTCACTTGGAAACTTTTTGTTTCATCATCATCATCGTTATCCTCTCAGTTTAAAATCTAGATCTACACACTGCTAGATCTAATCTAGATCTAGATCTAGATCTAATGGTTTATAATCCAGATATAACAAGCGCATGTAGAGTCTTTTATTCACATCTTTTGTCTAGATCTAGATCTAAATCTTAAATATTTTTCTTTCAATGTTTCCTCGCACTGTCCCACACACACACGTACATTAGGCCCACGGCATCAAGTGAAGTATTATTTACGATGAAAACGTGGTTACTGTTTCCGTAGGGATAGAATGAGGGGTAGCTTCCAAGAACGTAGGATTAGGGCTCTTAGAATGGAGGATACATTTTGAAGATATTTATAGAGTCTAAATGATGTTCTTGTGAGTCACTTTAAGTAAAATATCTAGATCAAGATCTAGAGTAAAACAAAATACAAATGATCTCTTTGTTAAGTTAGATTGCAAAAATTGTAAAAAATCCAGCTCTAAACAAAGACTTTCATGGTCGGCAGCTAGATTCTAGTCTAAATTTCGGTGTTATTACAGTATGATCTTCTGTTTGTAAAGTATAAAAAACAAAAGATCTCATTTTTTATTGCAGTCTACCAAACCTTCATGATATAATATAGAAGATCTAGATCTAGGCTCTAGATCTATCTAGAGATATTTTGTACACTTGTTACTCTTTGTTACTGTTGCGGTTTAGATCTAATGGTTGCGATTATTTCGTAAAAGAGCCGATATTTTTTTGCTTTTGATGAGATGGTATCTGATTTGAATTGCTACATGAATATTTTATTGTAAACATGTTATTTTATTAATTTTTTGTTGACACAATGGGAAAAGCGTTGGGAAAAGCACCATTTGGCATCCGCGGGGAATAGAGGCCATATATGCTCGGAATACGATTGAGTGACAGATTAATCAGTGAGAACTAGATCTAATGAAATGATATAATAAGCTGTATAATATATAAATCTAGGTCTACTATTCCTGAAATTAGAATAAGGAAACGTGAAAATGTGTCAGACAATGTAGGAAGGAGGAAATGCATGGATGGTGTTAAAATAATTTTTTTTCCCAAGCGAGAGTCGGATATTATTAAGTTAGTGTATGTCACATAATAGAACTTAAGATTATATAGCTTGCTTTAGACTTCTAACTCTCTCTACTCATATATATATTTGTGTTAATTCTAGATTTTATTAAGAAGATGTAGATTATAACATCTAGATCTAGCTTCTTCATCATTGGACAAGAACCCCATCTAGTTCTAGTCTAGTATGTTGATAAGAAATATTTGGCAAAAATATATTTTAAGGTAAAGGATTTTCTGTTAAAAGGGAAAAGTATTTTATCACAAGTGCTTCTTAAAGAAAAGAAATCATAAAATGCTACATTTTTTTATGAACGCTTAATGTCACTTCATGAGATGTTGGCGCTTTTTCGTTTGTTACCCCAGGCACAGTCTGCCATCTTGGATCGACTAGTTACTAGGAATCGAATACGCAATTTGTTTGGTCCCAATTTTTTGCTATCTATCTGGAGCTAGATCTCAATATCAAGCCTTTTTTTTAACGGGGAAACAGGGAAAATGAGTCTCATTAATTACCAAATTTTTCTTCTTATTTATGATTTATGTTTTTTGTTTTGTTTTCCATTCCGGCATGGTTGTGTTGTAGTCGGGTTGCCTGTTGTATTCGATTCCTAGTAATTGGTCAATCCAAAATGGCGGATTACGTTGGATATACAGCCTGGGGTAACAAACGAAAAAGCGCCGAGATGTTTGAGATAATACAGAGAATTTCTTTGAAAATAATATTCAACACCATCTTGTTTGGTTTTGATTTTAATCTGTAGATCAAATATTTTTTTTAAGTAATTTGAGAAGACTTGCAGAAGACTTGATTACTGTGAGTAGATCTTTTGTAGTTGATTTGTTTTTCTTTTTTTCTTTTTTTTGTGTTGTCTCTTTTTTCTTTTTCCTGCCTACCTGAATAAAGTTTTAATGCAAAGCTGTCAAAATATCCTAATAAGCTATCAGACTTGGGGTCAAGGTGGCGGAGTGGCTGAGACATTGGACTGAATTGTGGTAATCCTGGGTTTGAGCTCTTGTTTGGCATCTTTGGTTCTTTCTTTTGGCAAGAAATTCGATCCCTGTTGCCCACCTTTGTTGCGCTCCACTGTTGCTGATACCGGATTTATTTGTTATCCCTTTGCATATATATAGATTTTTAAAGAAACATTTCCTCTTGGGATCAGTGAAAGGCATTTTTATTTATTTATTTTTTATTATTATTATTATTTATTTTAAAACATTTATAATTTTGATTATTATTTCTTTCTTTCTTTAATTTTTTTAAATCAGTATTTTCTTTTATTAATTTTCTTTCTGTTTTTATTATTCTGTGCACAAATGCAACCCATCCTAAATTCATTTTTTGAAATTTTAATCTAATTCCTAAAAATGTATTGTTTTATTGGGTTCATCATATGCTTTAAAAAAAAATTTTTTTTCTCTTCAACAGATGTGTTGCAAGAAAATCTGAGCAGTACTGATTATATTTCGTCTTGAAAATGTGTACAAGATCGGCATGATGTTGGATGATGCTGACATTTGTGTGCTGTGTTGCATGGAGGACAGTATGTTGTTCATGAAAAATAGGGTCACAGCTATGAATCACACTTATTGCTTTCAAAGTAGACGGCAATGGTAAATCCAGCAAGGAAATGCATGTGTGGATGGGATATTTGTGCTGAACCTTGAATGAAAGGCTAATTTAGTGAAAAGTTTGGAGAAAGCAAGATAAAAATGGCGAGTTCAAAGAAATTCTTTTCTACTCGATTTGTGAATACCCGCAGGGGCTCAAAGAAAGGAAAGAATGAAGGCTCCAAAGAGGATGAGAGAGTTGTCATGGGTTTTGATGTTGAGGAGCCGTCTGTTAGCAATGTTTCTGCTGGAAGTGAGAATCAAGATGTCGTTAAAGACCGTCAGGAAAAGAAAGATTGTAAAGGTGAAGAAAAGAAAATGGAAAAGGAAGCAGTGGATGTAATCAAGAAATTGAATGTCAATACAAATGCGGATGAATGTAGAGAGAGGAGAAATGAGAATGCTGCACGAGTGAAAGAAAGTGCGTTGTCACGCTCCAATCAGAAAGCCAAGGTAGAGGACGGTGTTGCTGCCAAGAGTGAGTTATATCAATCAAAGCAAGATTCTTTTGTGACTGATGCGAAACCCCTTCAGGAGGAGCTGACTTTTAAACATGAAGTTACTCGGCTTATGTTGCCGATTGAAGAAGATGTGAAAAACGAAGCCTCTTATGCAGCAGAGGAAGCAGGGGTTCCATCAAGCGAAAAAGAGGCTTTAGCTAAGGAAGACACAACACCTGTGGCAAACTCAGGGCTAGAGGAGGACCTTGGTCAAGAAAAGCCGAAAAGGAAACAGTTGGTTAAATTCACAATTTCTGTGGACTCAAATACAACTGATGAGGAAACTACCAGTGTTTTCGGACTGGATATTGGTCCGGGATCGGAACATTTGTTCACGCAGAGTAAGAGTAAGAGTGGCCAGGGATCAAATCTACTGGGCTTGAAGTTGAACCTTTCAGATGCTGATGTAGCCACCTCCCCTGAGTGTGGGAATTCTCCGGAAATCTGCTTCAACAACATCGGCCGTCACCATTCAGGTGAGGGCTCCCTCACTTCTACGCCCACCTCGAGTCGATCGCGTCACTTGAGTGGCAGCTTTTCGTACATGTCACGTAGAAATCTGTCCAGGGAAAACACATTTGAGGATTCTAATGAAGAGGCGCTGTCTGTGTCGTCATCTGACTTTTCTCCAGGTAGCACTCTTTCAAGCATGGGGTTGGAAAGGTTCCAGGCGGCAGAGGAGTTTAGTGATGATGCAAGCAGTGAAGGGAGACCTAGGGAGTGTGTGGAATCGAGTGATGATGCATCTGTGACTGATTTGCGGTCATCTAGTGACCAGTCTTTGTTAATGCCTGTCAACAAGCAGTTGAGGATCGTCACCTCTGTTGACAGGGCTTTGTATCATAGAAGGCGATCGTTTTCATCTAAAGTCGAGAGAGGATCTAACTTGGGTCGCTCTTCCTCGGAGAACTTGGAGCACATAGTATTTGTTGACTTTATGCGACGGATGAAACTCATTTCTTTGGTCAAACACTTTCCGCCCAACATGACCATGACCAATTTCAGGTAAGAGGCTTGAATCTCTTATTTTATTATAGTGTTATTTTACTATGTTAAAACTAATTTGCCACAAGTTTTTCCTGAATATAATTTTTATCAGACATCTTTTTATTTTCTACAGCAGCTTCCCCAAAGATATCATAAAAATGCATACTGACCCGTAATATATGTGTTTTTCCTTAAAAAAAGCTGTATATATACATGTCTTGTATTGCTCTTGACCTTGATGAGCTGAGATAAATGATCCGTTTTGATATATATTGTATATTCTTCATCACCGCCTTATGGCACCCATCTCTGACTTCCTGCCTGTCCTTGCCATTTGCCTGGTGTAGAATTGTGATGGAATTGTGGTGTAACGGGCACCTAAATTGGCGTAAGCATGTGTAATTCTGATTCTCCTGTTGTCTTTCACGCTGGAAGGACTCCATCCCCCCACCAAAAAAAAACAAACAACAAAAAACAAACAAACAAACAACAACAACAACCACAAAAAACAAAAAAAAAACAAAACAAAACAAAAAAAAAACAACCCAAAAAACAAAAAACAAAAATCATAAACAACTCCCCACCAAAACAACAACAACAACAACAACAACAACAACAAAACAACATCAACAACGCTAACAACATCAAAAAACAACAAAACAAACATAAAAGATCTATAAGAATGAAACAAAAACAAAAATCAGAGCCACACACAAAAACAAAAGAGCCAACAAAACGAAACAAAAAAAAAAACAACAACAAACAACCCCCCCTCTAAAAAAAAACCCTCAAAAAACAACAAAAATCCTCCTGCAACCCGCCGAAAAAACCCCCAAAACAACAAACAACAACGAAAGCAAAAACAAACAAACAAACAGCAACAAACTACATGTAGAACAACAGCAACAAAGAAAAAAACAAACAACAAAAAACACCAAAAAAACAAACAAAAAACAACTAATTCATGGGCTTGTTTGTGTGTCACTTGTCACTTCAATATTCTATATGGTTTGTCCATGGCGGGGATGGATTTTTACGGGTTTTTTTTTACCCCGATGAAAGAATTTCTTCCAATCAAATGGGTAATCTCGCGTAGTAGACGCACACACTCTACGTTCGTGGCTGGGTTAATGGGAATTCCTCTTCTCAAATTGGCAAGTTAGGAAGTGGGGGAAAAAAGTAATAGTAATGTAGCTGTCGTTCCTCTTATTTTCCCCCTATCCAATAAGTTCAAGGTCGAAGGTTCCGATGCAATCGCCCTGGAACTAGGCAGACGTATTTCCATTCTTATCAATGACTCTAAGTAAACAGCGTACAGCAACCACCACCACAACAACAACAACAACTACGACATGAATGAAATACACCAATCAACAAACAAACGTAAGCAAGAACACGTCCTGCAAATGTATGAAGCGATTCGATAGGAAATCAAAGACAGATATATATATATATATATATATATATATATTCGTTGACGAGGCTGTTATGCCCATTCATTTAGGGTGGGTGATGGTCGTGGCAAAAGGAAATTGTCCCCCGAGAAGCGCCGAGGTGCACTATTGAACGCCTAAGTGCCCGCTAGAAACACGGTAATGAGCTAATTAGCTTTTGTGTCTGTTTTGGATTCGTCGGCGACTGGCAGTAGTTGGTTGGTTGTTGTCGTTGTCGTTTGTTCCTTTCCTTCCTCCCCTAATCGGCTAGTACCGGAACGAGAGGGGAACCGGGGAGAGAGGGGATACATGAGAGAGGGAGAGAGAAAAAGCAACAACAACGAACAAACAAACAAACAAACAACACGGCCACCGAAACCATGCGAGACAGCACTTAAGAAGCCTGTCGTTTTCTTTCAGTGGTAGCCACTCGGGTTTCGAACGCAGGTGTCCATGTTTGAATCTCTGTCTGTCTGTTTGTCTGTCTGCCTGTGTATATATCTACACTTAAAGATAGTAATTTTAATGTAAATGTATGAGTTTGAGCACCAGATCTTGTATGGTTATTTTTCATTTTAAATTCTTCAAATGGTAATGGGTTTTAGCGTGACGACTTCTATGAGCTGTCAGTCTTGAATGAATATTTCTCAGTTGCACCCATTTTCCCTCGCCATTTGAACAAAGAAAAACAAAAATAAAAAAATAAAAATAATAGCGACAAAACAAAATTTATTGGAAGCCTCAACGCTAAACACATACTGAACAATGAATTTTCGGGTTTAAACCTCTTCCTCATACAAGTAACGATGAAAATGACAATACAATTCATACAATACAAGTCAAGATCTAAGAACATTGCAGTGAATCTAAAATTATTATAAAGCGAAGTGGAGAAATAAAATATGTTTATGAGATATCTATAATATATCATATATATGTGGAATCTAATGTAAAAGAAACGGCCATGATGTCTTGTCAGCCTGTGTTTACCATCTATCCAGGGTGTCTGTTTACATGTGTGTGTGTGTGTTTGTTTGTTTGTATGTGGGTATGAGCATTATGAGTGTGTTTCTTCTTCTTATTAAAATCTGAAAGTAGTGAAAGACTCGGTCAACTGAGTATTCTCGTCCACGCGCCGAAAAGTAATTAGACCGCTATATGTGTACTATAATTGACATGTTAATGTTGTATCTTTAAGATTCTGTTTAAAATCCTCTGTATCTTTACTGCACCTTACATTGATTATCATTTTATTCCATAATCTAAAAGCACTAGAGAAGTATGAATACAAATGGCTATCTGCGCTAGGAGATGGTAATACATGTATAAAAATATTTTCAGCATCAGATCTCGTATGGTTATTTTTCATTTGAAATCATTTTGAATTCTCAATGATTGCCTGCAAAGAACAGTAACTTTATTTCTAGCTCTCTGTTCTTTGAGGGGTATCCACTGCAATGAACTCATGTTTATTTATTTTTGTGCTACCTGTATCACTGATGTGTAGTTGCAGTCGTTGGTTACGAATCTGCCTGCATGTAAAATGTTTTTCTATAAATTTAATATCATCTATTTGGTTTTGGTGATGTGGATCCCATACACATACCACCGTGTTTGTCTTGATTTCACGAGTATATTATGTGTTATGGTGTTTGATCTTGTCCGTGTTTAGCTTTTATGTGTGGGGACATGTTTGTGCGTGTGATTATTTCATAATAATAAAGTGTTTGTGTGTGTGAGTATTATCGTACGTGTGTATGTGTATGGGTATTATCATAAGTGTGTATGTGTATGGCCATTATCATAAAGTGTTTGTGTGCGTGTATGAGTGTTGTCATAAGTATTTGTGTTTGATCGCGTTGTGTCGCGTATGTGACGATGTGCATGCTTGTGTTTGATCTTGTGTGTGATTGTGATCTAGCGTGTATGAATTCGTCCGTGCTTTTAAGTTTGTTGTGCTGGTTTGGACGTCGCATCTTACGCGTGTGTATATGTCGCATGTTGTCGATCGCTGGCATTCAAATGCGATTGCTTGTTGTTTCTTTTCTCTTCTTTCTTTTTTGATGGGGTGGAGGTGGAGTGAGATTATTTCTTGTTTATTGTATTTTATTTCTCTCATAAACCTTGATAACGACCTCATAGTTTCGGTTGTGAACTGTGTGATTGCAACAATGTTTATGCTATCTAATGTTATTGTATATTTAAGGGTTATCTATGAACGGACTGAGCTGCATGGGAATATAAAAAATGGACTTACCATAACGTAAAATGAAACAGTAGTGGTGCAATTTGCTTTTTGTCTTTTTCTTTTCTTTTCTTTTTTCTTTCTTTTCTTTCTTTTCTTTCTTTTTTTCTTTTTTTTTTTCTTCTTTTTTTTTCTTTGTCTGGTTATTTTTATTGTTGTTGTGATTGTTTTTGCTGTTGACTTTTTTCTTGCGAACTTTTCATATCTTGTCTCTTTTCTGGAATGACAACAATGATTAAATAAACAACTACATTAGTTACATCAACAATAATGATAACAACAACACTATTAACTCTTTGACTACCAGAGTCCTCTTTGACTACCAGACTCCGATATGTCGGGATGAGCACGGTTTATTTCTTTGATTACAATCTACCCATTAACAGACTGACCACGATGTGCTTATCCAGACATAGTATAGGCAAGTGGTAGTCAAAGACTTAATTAAATCGTGCTCATGCCTATATGGGCTTATTATGGTAATCAAGGATTACAATGTCGGTCATGTATGGGCTTATTTTAGTCAGAGAATTAATTCACCACAACCTTCATGGCATATTATCCTTCCATGACGTAACGTCCCTCACAGCAGCTGCCCGATACGAGTTCCTGTCATCCTGCGCTGCTCTGCCCCATTCAATTTTGGAACATTTCATCCACTGGCATATTATCTCCTGTGACCATCGTCTGTTGGATCTTCCTCGTCCTCTCTTCTCCTCCACTATGCCTTCCAACAAAGCTTTTCAATAGTGTCATGTTTTTTTGTTGTTTGTTTTGTTTGTTTGTTTTTTTCCAGATGACCAAAATAAGGCAATTTTTGTTTTCTGATTACTTTTAATAATTTAAATTCCGCGATGTTTAATCTTCTTTAATTAATGCCACCGGACTACTACAAGAGAAAATGCAGGCAGATTTGTAAGCGAGAATTAAAACTATAGATCAGGTTACAGAATCAAAGATTAACAAATGAATGAATAAATAAATTAATAAGATAAATAAATAAATAGGATAAGATAAATAGTATAAACATGAAAAGATTGCGATGGGTATGCCTCGAAGAACGAAAAATAAAATGAACACATTTTTCATGGTAATTAATTATCAAAGTGTATTACCACTGATTCGAAGAATTCAATATAATAATAATAATAATAATAATAATAATAATAATAATAATAATAATAATAATAATATGGAAAATAATCCCACTAAAACTGGTGCTCAAACAGTTAGCCTACATTACCATGTTCGAGTGTAGACAGTTATCGTATCCTTGTACATTCCAATACATTGGAATAAACTCCAAATTAATGTAAAATGGAACAAAAATATGTGTATTTAATATTTTTAACAGAAAATAGCATTTACAAAACAGAAGAAAAAAAGAAAATTGATCTTTGAAAATTGATAAAGTTACTCACTGAACGAAATACTCAATTCATCTGTGTTTGTGAGCTATTTTCAAGGCTACAACAAGTTGGAATTGAAGTGGGTCCCATTTTAATTAATGTATTTATCTTAGACAACACAATGAATTGATGGTCTATTTTTAGTATTGCACTCATGAATTGCGAAACATTGCTCAAGGACAATCATAATTGTCTGACAACTTCTTCTTGCATCCTCACAAAGCCGGCAAACTCAGTTAACCCTTCCAGTGCCAATCAACGATGATGACGATATATCGTCAGAAGCACGATTTAAATATTTGACTGCCATAAGCTCAATATTAAGCAAGAGCCGGATTTAACTCTTTGTCTACAATTTGCCCATAT
>JBBPCV010787254.1:0-10469 GCA_037974505.1 Plocamopherus tilesii
CTATTATTTTTCATTCAGTGCATTAATTATCTATTACTCTTCCTTCTATACATTACTTATTCTTTTTCATTTTTTTGTGCCTTATTACGTTGACTGACTCAGACTATTAGTGCATATTTAAAAAGTTCAAGTTTGTGACAAGCTAAGGCATTGTAATTGGCTCACTGTCTTCATTTAATTTATATGATATAACGTTAAATAAATCTAATAAAATGAATTTATCTGTAACCTCCTTGCCACTTTCTTTCTCAAAGGCCTGTAAAAGCTTTCCTGACAGGTCTTATTCCATGAAAGATAATAGAACTGGCCACTTGAGTTTTGATCATTACTAGCGTTTATACATCCTCACCTACCCCCACCCCTTTTAGAATTCTTCAGTCTTATGGTTGCTTAGGCCTCTTTAGATTTTTTCCTTTAACACCATGGGTGCCAGTGACAAAGTTTCAAAAAACCTGCAACTTTTTCGAACACCGCGTGCACTTCTAATTTTCGACAATAACCTTCAAAATATTGATAAATAATAACTGTGCCATTATTCTAATAGCCACTAATCTTTTATAATAAATTTGTTTAATAATGCATACGTACCACTTAATTTGAGTTCCAAAATAATAGTAGTAATCATCAGGATATTTTTGTTGAACAGTTTAGGCAGTAAAGGCAGGACATGGGGTTTTATCCCAAGAGAAGAACTTCATATATTGGTACGTACATCCATTTAAAAAAAAATTCACTTTACATTCCTTCATTCCTAGCTGAAATCACATATGAAGGGCCAATACAAATTAAAATTCACAAAACATTAAAAATAAAGTAACTTAGTCTGATGGTGTCCTATCACAGTTTTTCATCACATTTAGAATTAGGCCACTCATCCATCTTCTGTTTCTTAGCAAAGAAACTGCCAATGGTTGACTGGTGCTTTCTCTTAGTACAAAGTTTTTCAGACTTTGAAATTTGCTGAACACTATCACTATTAGCACTAATCGATTCCTCAGGGAATGAACATGGCACAGCACTGCATGCAGGCTTAATTTGTTTACCACTGTCAGCATTTGCTGGAGAAAGGCTTTGCTGATATCTCACATGGGCAGTGGTAATTGCTGATTTCATTTTTTGCGTAATGGTCATCATTGTAGCAGTCTGTTGTTTTGCCATCATATCTGATTTGATAACGGCCAGTGCTTCATAATTTTTTACAATTAGTTTCGATCTGTCTTTTCTCATAATATCATCCATGATATTGAATGTGGCCTCTACTAGAGATCCACAAAAAACACTGATGATGGCAGTAACTAATTTCCCCAGGACTGGATACCTCAGGTGGCCATTTGACTGCAGTTGAAAAATTTTGCTCCAATAGGAGGTATCCAGCCTGAAGTTTTTGTCCTCTTCATCTGCATCCATTAGTGAAATATCTCCATCCACACAATAACGTTTTACTTCTTCATGCAATTTACCCAAGTCTTCTTTTGGGATGACATTGGGGAGTCTATCAGCTAATTTCATAAAACATGGTCCAGTAGAGGCATTTCTCTGTAGACCAGGGCTTAGGCATGAAAGCTCTGAGAGAACCTCATTTTTCATAGGCAGCTTCACCATTCCCACAGCACATGCAAGATACCCTTTCTTTACTGAAGTAAAGAATGCATCAAGCCATGGGTTGGATGGTTTATCCTTCAAATGCAGGAGTATCAATGGCTTGCAAAACTCTCCAAGAAATAAACTGGATCTCTTTACATGTAGTTCTGGATTAGAGTAGTCCAGATTGAAGAGTTTCTTGGCATCATGAAGGGGAATGTGTTGGGGTTCAATGAAAAAACTAAAAAAATCACGCATGATCCCAAACAACTCAACATGGAGAAGATGAATATGGGGTTTGCTGGACTGAAATAATTTAATGAATTTCTCAAATTTGATGAGGAGGCCTTTGTAAAGATTTGCAATCACAAATGTCAGATCCTTTTTTGTCAAAGAGGAGATGGATGATCCTGCTTTTCCTGTCACAATTTGTATTTGACTTGGTTTACTCATTAAGATTTTTCAGGTGGCAATTAATCTGTGACTTATGTTCATTGGATAAACTGTGTTTCTGAATTATTTCATTTATCCTAGGTCTAAATTTCCTCCTTTCATTTTCATCAAGGAAAGCTGAGTAATAAACAGTGAGGGCCTCCCAAATCTCTATGATCCTAGTTGAAACGGCCAACATTTGGTTAAATCTATCTGGGATGGGACGCAAGACTGCCCTTGATGTATCATACAGAGCCACTTGGATGCAATCCAATATTTCTTTTGCCTTTGGTGATTCCTCAATATCTACATTTAAGTCACTACAGAATTTCTGGAATGGCACAAACTCCTCAATTGGTCCAAAAAAATCGTTTAATTGCATTGTTCAAAGTATGCACAGTGTCACCATTTATATCCAGAAGATTTGGATTAAGATCTCTTAGCTTTATTTCCACTCCATTTTTCTTGCCCCTCATTGTGCTGCAATTATCCATTAGAACACTGACAACATTTCCGATTTCTAAATGTCTTTCTTCAAACACTGAAATAACTGCATTGGTGACATTCTCAGATGTTGAAATCCCAACCTCTCTTACACCTTGCAATCATGGAGTGCATTTCTCTTCTTTTTCATTGTAATAATTGACTAAAATGTTTAAGAACTTGGTGCCTTTGTTGTTTGTGGCTTCATCAATGTTTAAATTAAAGTTCTTTCCTGAAAGGTCCTCAGAAAACTGCTCTTTAACAGCATGACCTACTCCATGTGACATGGTATAGGTAGCAGCTGTCCGATTCATAGATAAAGAATTTAACACTTTCGGATCTGCAGAGAGTTTTTGTGCAAGTTCAATGAGGGGTTGGGAGAGGGAGAAGGGAAGGCAATGCTCTGCCATAAACAAACTAAGAATTGCTTTGAATTCACTGGCTTTGTCACTCATAGTCACAGATCCAGCTAACGAATTGTCTAACTTGAAGTTGGACGAAAAGTTTTCCATTTTCAGCATATGGTCCGCGTGGTGTGCATGGCTTCTCAATGCTTTCTTCCCAGAACTTGCATAAAGAAGTGTTTTGGCACATGGAATACAGTAACACTTTCCCCCCTCATCAATCTTTTTACACCACTTAGAAAAAGATATACCTTTTTCACAAGATTCACTAAGCCAATGCCATTTCCAACCGTTACATGCTCCCTTTTCCAGCACAGCACAGAAAGTCACATCTTTGGGGTATGATTCCTCTAGATAACGCATTGTCACTTTTTCAGTATGACGTCTATTAACAATAAAATTAAAAGATATACTAAAATTAAAATTGTAACAAATCCAAACACAATGAAGTGAAAATCAGAGCACAACTTTAGCCAATGTAGGAAAAATGTCCGGTTATACACTCAGAAACTCAAAGTGACTCATACAGCCATACACGCTTAACTACCCTAAGGCTATAATCTAAGATTCTAGACGTAGAATCTAGATCTAGATCTAGATAATTTAGATCTAGATAGATCCAGATGGAATTAATAATTTCAAATTACTCACAAGTCCAAAGAAAACGAACAGATCCAAACGCAATCAATGTATTACCACATGGCATGTACCACTAGTTCTAAAAAACTAAATATAACTGCGTTTTTTAAACATTAAACAGAGAGAGATTATAATATTTGAGAGTTCCATACAGTATGACCAGTCATGGATGAAATGAGAATGACAGACGCAGGGGATTGTTTATATAATACCGAATTTCGAATGGCGCGTGCGCAGCTGTTTTCCAGTCATAGCAGTTTGTTTGCGGCTTTCGGGCCTATTGAGAACTAACTCCGTACCGAAAAGAGCTCGGTACTACTACTTACTGCTGTCGAGTTTCCTGTCAACACATTTCCGGCAGGCTGACTCTCCATTTTCAAGGCTTAAATACCCGTTTTTTATTATATGTCTTTACTAAGCGATACCGGACATTCCCGGGATTATCGGGTTGTGACGCTACTGGCAAAAAACCGACAAGGCCTTTTTTTTTTCAGATGAAAAAACCGGTTTGCTGGCAAAAACTGGCACTCTGGCACCCATGTTTAACACGTAGATGACCATCAAGATCTCAGTGCCGACGGAGCAGTGTGTGCGCACGCATTGTAGAACTGTATCAAATCACGCGAGCCGTTCCATATTTGCAAGACGCCACTAATAACTAAAGGAAGCACCTCCTTATGTAGGGTTTTGCGAGCACTTCAGTGGGGACTTCCGAGCATCTGTCGACTCACACGATTTGATACAGATACAGCTCTACACTACAAACAATGCATGCACATGCACTGACCATTCTACCTCGAGCCTGTTCGCTGAAGATTTAAAAAGAAAAGTGATACAGATAGTTAAAAGGAAAAAAAGGAAAGAAAAAAGGAAAGCCAATACCGAGGTCCTCGTGATGTTGCCCTGTGATCACATGTGTATGTCCAACACCATACTATACCCTGCTCCCACAATACACCATGCTCGCCCCATCCCACTCGAGGACAGTGAAACTTGTCGCTAGCCAGTGCGCTTTGATGTACGGAACGCTAGGCCTACTTCCCTCTCTTACCCCACACCCTTTCAGGTGATGCTGGTAAACAAGCCGGGGATTTGCTTATGTTATACTACAAGGCAGCGGTGGGTGTAACTATAACAGATCATTCACGTGCGTAATAGTTTAAATAATAACTGTTGTTCAAATAGGCTTAGTGCAGTCTACCTATTATTAAGTGGTCTGTACATAAGCATACAGGGCAAGGAGAGAAATAATTATTGCGACATGTTTCTTCACAGAAAAACAGACACTCATAAAATCATGTTTGGTGGGACAAGCCGATGATGACGACGGGACAAACCGTCCTTTGGCGGGACTGTCCCGCCGAAAGCAGGACACTTGGCAGCTCTGTAGTATTTGCTCCCTATTAGAATGAAATACAGCATATGTATGGCAAGAAACAGGTTTATACTTCATTTTGAACACATCAGTTTTGATTATTAAATCAGCCACAAAATAATTATTGGAATCTCGAACATTTGTGTTAAACCCAAACCAAACCAAATATGCAATCATTGTTGATGATAAACTATATCTTGTTTGGCCTTATCAAAATCACTCACCACTATTAATGGGAATAACAAGAGGCGTTTCAGTTCCCGATGGCTTCTGTTGGGCTATTTCATCAAATGCTGCTGAACCATCTGACAATTCATCTATACTGTCAACTGGTGTCTGGAACAAACGAAACAGAATATGGAACATATTATTAATGGATAAAGAGCAGTGGACACTTAAGTATCTCATTCTTAAGAGATATTTACTTTTCACAAGTTGATGTCTACAATTTCTCCTTTCTGAAAGTTAAAACAGTAGAACCTAGATTATCTCATTAGCTGACTTTTGGTTTGTCCACTTGATTTGGAATTTCTAACATTTTCTTAATACAGTATTACTATGTCGACAACCAGAACTCCAGAGTCAAGCCAATTGCATTGTGAAAAGAAGGATGGGCCAGGTGTCGAATACAGTCAATGAAGAAACAGCATGCAACCCAGCATGGGTGGGGGAAATGGATAAGCGGGGTGGTGAAGGAATGGTGAGGCGAGCGGGTGGTTGTTTAAATTAGATAGGCCTAGACCACAGAGTACGAAACAAAGAAGAGAGGCTGGCCACGACATGTATACCAAAGCTTATTGAGTATAAACTACCATGTATGGTACAATGTACAAAGTAGTTTCCCTCGCATCCCTTCAAACTTTATGCAATCTCTTATGTCAACTTTCTCTATTCTTGACACGATTTCAATAGTCTCAGCATTGTCGACAGGCTCTACTGTAATACAGCAAAAATAAATGAAAAACAAAGTTCAGTAATATAAACTTTGTAAATGATGTGCTCTTGTTCTCAATATAGCAAATCAGGGGTGAAAGTTGATGCCAATCAAATTCCCTGAACCTCACAGCTGTAAAGTCTGAACCATATCTTCATTGGATGAGGATAACTACTGATTGAGTGGAAAAGGAAACTGTAGTGACATCGATATCTGTGAAAAAAGTGTAACGGTTACTCCTATATTGAAATGGATAGCAAGTTCAGGTAAGTCCGTGACTGTAAGTTTTCGGCAAGTCGGTGAAAAGATTCAACGCATGGCACTTTTGAAATGTTGGTCATCAAGTTTCCAGGAACTGTCCAGTGACAGTAAAAAAATTCTGGCAGGTTTAAGTGAAAACTAAAAAATCCAAGATTAATTCCTGGCCAACTTTCACCCTTGTAGCAAATAAAAAAAAATTAAAATTAAAAAAATATAAACCTTTGATCCAACACTGGGTGAGGCCTGTCCACTAGCTGCTAGCCTTTCTGCCTTCATGATACTCTGAAAGAGAGGCAAAAACATACTGCTGTATTTGAATCATTTTTCCAGTAATAACCTTTATAAATTTCAGTTACACATCATTCTAACAGTTGTTCAAAACCATAGAAATTCAGATTATATCAGTGTTTAAAAAAAAGAAAGAAAGAAAAAGCATTGAGGGCCTGATTAAGGATAACTCTATCATTTTTTTTTTAAGGTGGCTTTTTAATATTGGTTTGTTTTGGTCTGAACTTACTCCAGTATTAAGCAAAGACATTTTCTGAGCCAGCTCCTGAGCATCAACGCCCCTGCTTGCAGTCGCAGAGACTTCAGTGCCAGTATGTTCCACAACCTTCACAAAATCAAAACCAATGGAAAAAGTTGATAAAAAGTCTGATACAAGTCCTTAAAAGCATAATATAAACATCAGTACTGAAATTAAAACCTAACAAATAACCAATGTTAAAAAAGAAACAAAGCTTAATTAAATATCTATGTACATAATGGGGAAGAAGAAAAGAAAAAGAAGCAATTAGCAATCATCACTTTACATGTACTGTCAACTTTCACTATCCGTTTTTCACAAAGTTTTTCTTACATCACATCAATTATCTGTTCGTTTGATTTTCATTATCACATTTTTTTTTTTTTTACTTTAAAGATGCTAAATTATGTTGCATATTAAAAAGAATATACTTAATACATCATGACTTATACCTTGCGCGCCAGTTCATTTTGGTCATATCCTAAAAGCTGAAGAAATCGAGTTCTAGGCTCTGTTTCAAAGTTCACCTGTTGATAAACAAAACATCGAAATGCGTTAATTAAAAGAACATAAATTGTGAGGCAGCCTTTCAAAAAACAATAGGAAGGTGTTAATTTCAAATATCTTAAGCATCCAAGGAGTTCCTTGAACTTTTCACATGGATACAGAAAATAGGATATAAACAAAAAAAATATACTTTCTAATATATAAGACATGGCTTTTTTTCTTTTCTAAGATCACGTAACATATTAACATGCAAAGATAAAAATGCACAAAAAACAAAGAAACAAAAAAAAGAAAAAAAACCCCAAAAAGCAACAAAACCGAACAACAAAAGAAAACCAAAATATAAGGAAACAATAAAAAAAAATAAACCAAAGTGTAGTCAAAATAAAAATACCCTCATAAAATTCCACATGTTTTCCTGCATAGAATCTGAAGCATTTGCAGCCTTCATGGCACAAAACTCTGAGAAGTGGCCACTGCCAAGGGCCTGCTCCAGCTGACTGGAACGGACAACCAAATCTGTCTCTGTTACAACCTGGCTTATGTTGACGGTTCTAGGTACAGGTTGCTGGGAAGTGCTGGGTTTTTCAAGTCCAAATGTCACCAATTTGCCACCAAACTATAACAAGTTTTGAAAAAAGAAAAAAAAGGAGTAGAAGACAGGAACACTCATGGGTAATATATATATATAATTTTTATTTTTTTTTAATCGACACTGAGTATTTAGTGTGATGCACTAAATGACAACAATAATGAATGATCTGACAATTATAGTGACTAAATAAATAATAGTTAGGCTTATTCCTATAATGTCTGAAGCAAGGGGTTAAATTAGGCCCTGAAGAGTATTTTTCTCTACTTTTAAGTCACTTAAACAGATTTATACATTGCCCATATTTTTCAAACAATATTGATCTAAAACTTTAACACATGGAGCATGTCTCATATTACTTTTAACCTACCTAAAACTTTTAGCAAATGAATTGATTATCATAGATGTTAAGTGTTCGATACTTGTATGGATATTTAACAATTTCAATGGCAAATCACAACTTCAGGAAAAAAAAAATGGATATGCATTTTACTTAACATATTGTGTTATAAGCACAATAAGCCTAAGAAAACCAAAATTTTAAAACTTCAGATATTGAAATGAGTGTAAAACTTACAGCAAAAGAAGCTCCCACTGGTTTCCGAATCCATTTTGGGGGTTTCTGGAGTGGCATAACCTTTTCCTCCTCATGTGGGACTTGCAAAGGGGTTACTCCAAATTGTGCTCCACTGAATGATTCAGCAACCTAAATAAAATTGGATCAAAAGTTGTATGATTTCAATAACAAAAGCTGGCAGTTTGCAAACAAAAAATAGTTTCGAAGCAATTGTTTCATCAATTAGAATTACATTGGACTTCTCAGATCTGCATTTGTTCAGGTCACAGTATAGAAACAATACAGATTACAGTAAAGAATGATTTGCTTGGATGTGAGGCTCTGGTAATGTGTCTATTCTAGGCTGTCTTAATTTATCAGTGACGCCGACACATTTGATCTCAATATAAATTTTGGATAAACTGGAAAAGACATTGCATAAATAACATGCCTTGACGTGGCGGTTAGGCATATTTAATTAAAAGGATGCCAGTAATGTGTTGTCATCAACAGTGTTGAATGTGCTCCACACCTGCAGTGCAATCTTTCAGATTAATCATTTCGCCAGATCATCGAATATATTTGAACATGGTGTGCCATCCATTTATATAAATTCATCATAGCTTGGAAAAGTTGACCTCACTTAGCTCTTTTCGAAAATACATCCGAAAATTATCCAATTTTTTCAACATACTATCTTTTGTAGCCATATCATCAAAGGTTTTGACAAAATCCACTTCATAGGCTCTTTCCTTATAACATCGGTTACTGTAGTGGCTGGACTTTTTAATTTCCCCATTCTTGTATAATACAGTTAATTCCTATAAATTGAATGAGATCTAAATGTGACCAAAAACAACACTAATAATTTTTTATGAATGATACAGGTATGTACCGGAAATGAACACACACACCCTAGGCCTACACATACTAGTAGTATTATTAATATTTTCATGAAGACATAAGTCTCTTTCCATTCAACATAACTGACAGTAATAAATTCTGCATACTATTTACATATTTAATAATTTTCTTTTCATGCTTGCAGTGTACACAATAACAACCTTTTGTCCTCATTCTGTGTCAAGCTATTTCCATTCATCCGATCCTTTACTAATACAATATGCAATATAAATATTTTTATGATACTCTGAATATATTGGGGTTCAGTCAAATACTAAAGCTGAGTGTTGTCAGCCTAAAGATAATGGTGTTATGGTGGTGTTGAATTTTAGTGACACGGAGTGAGGAATTGGCATATGTTTCATAAAATTTACCTTATTGCTAGGTTGAACAGGATGACCACCTCCCATCAAGGAGTACAATGTGATGTGACCATCGAAAGAGGCACTGGAAATGATGGAAGGGTTGCGTGGACACCACTGTATATCAAAACACCATTGGTTGTTGGTCGACATTTCATAAACTACCTGATTTCAAAAAGTAAAATAAAACAAAAAACATTGGGATATTGATAAATTTACAAACATAAAATACATGTAACTTATTTTAAGCTCAAAAACAAAATTGCATTCCTTTCAAAATCTTACAGACAAAAAAAAAAAAGATGGTGATGCTCAGAAACAAGTTGTAATCAAGCGTCATACGAACGAGACTGCTTTGTTTCATCATTGCATAAATCATTCAAATCTCTGGATCTCAGCTTCATTGTGTTAATGAACATAACATAAAATATTATAGTAATTCAAAGTCAACAAAACGAACCTCTCCATTTGGAACACTGGAGTTTGGATTCCAACACAGTATGCGACTGTCTTTACCACAACTCAGCAAAAGATCTGGATCTCTTTGACACCAGGCAACTGATAACACACCCCTAAAGAATTTAAAGAAATATAAACCATTTAAGACTAAGCACAAATTTAGTGAGGACGAGCACAGTAAACTACCTGGAAACGTGGAAGATCTGGTTAACATTAAAGACACAGACATTCAGAACTTAATCCATAAGAATTCAAAGCAACTGAAAGTTCACTGGTATCACAGGACAAATTATGAAAGCCCCACAGAAAATATTTACAAGTACAGAGGGAAGAATTGAATAAAGAAAAATAGGAAATATAAGAAAGTATAAAAAATATACGCTCTGCTTGCCTCGGCGAGACGATTCGGTGTCACTGTCCCGGGTTCAATTCTCAGTGGAACCACAAAATTTTCT
>JBBPCV010787364.1:0-10465 GCA_037974505.1 Plocamopherus tilesii
ATTTCGGAAGGAACATGCCAGTTAGAGAGAGAGAGAGAGAGAGAGAGAGAGAGAGAGAGAGAGAGAAAGGAGGGAGAGAGAGAGAGAGAGAGAGAGAGAAAGGAGGGAGAGAGAGAGAGAGAGAGAGAGAGAGAGAGATGGTGGGGAGGGGTGGAATAAGATACAGCGAAGCAAAGACAGAAACAGACAGATAAATCATGACTGGCAGGAGGCAGACAGAAAGATAACTCAACAAGCAAGCAAGGCAGGCAGTGGTCGGTATGTCGTATATCAATGACCAGACCTAGAATTGTGTTTGTTGCCTTTCAATCCGTCGAGAGACTTCAATTCAGGCAGTAAAAGTACACCGGATATAGATATAGATATTATTATGGGCTTAACTTCTTGTCTTGACAACAGCGGCGACTGTCGGCTACAATATCTTCGCAGACTAACACACACACACACAAACACAAACACACACACACACACACACACACACACACACACACGCCTACTCTTGGCTGGAAACTAGAAACTCATCTCGCATCAGTTTTCATTGCATGCTACTTCTATCAACAGACTCCGATGTCTTGAGCCAAAGCCGTCTGGCCTGGCCTGAGCAGCAGATGTTCGACGTCGTGGCATTGGACATAAGTTACCGTCCTAAGCTTAACGACTTGATGACGACGACCGACCAACCAACCAGCCAGCCAGCCAGCCAGCCAGCCATCCATCATGAATATGCGGACATCAAACACTCGTCAATTTTACCACGAGGTCAAGACAGGTAAATGATCAACGAAAAGTGACTGTAGCGTAACGGATGACCGGTGTAAGATGGTATCCATGAATTGAAGCTAAACCGCCCAGTGCTTTTACATTTTGTTTTGTTTTGTCATCCATTTCCCATCTACCGCTTAAACAGTGTTAGGGAACCCTGCCTCCGCTCAGTCATGAAAAGAGCATTATGACCCGAAATGCAAACAAGGGAAAAGTCTATGGATCAAGTGATCAAGAAATACTGACAAGCAGTGTTGAACTTCGAAGCAGGTGATCAGCCCACTGTGCCGACTATTGAATGGCTCGGTAAGAAAATACATTTGGGGTATCTCTCACCCTCAGTAAAATCTAGGCCAAGCAAATGTTGCTGTTGCCTTGATGGTAACCACTCATCTACAAGTTAAAATAAAAAGCAGCGTTGTCATTCCTGGCATAGTGCGGTATGGAGTATGTAAATTCTGTCTAATTATGGAACCTGCCTTCAGGCTGTACCTAATTCTGTATCTACTGTCCCCTTTCGTCGCCACTTTTCATGTTCCTGAGCCCATTCTTGTTCACTTGGTTTCAAGAATGCTTAATTTGTCCATGTTGCTATTCGTCCATATCGTTTCTTTCGTGACAGTTTCTTTACAATAACTGTCGCCAACATTTACTTTCTTACCCTAGCCAATGGTCACATAGTTACACATTTACTTGCTTACCATAGACAATGGTCACATAGTTACACATTTACTTTCCATACATTTACAAAGAATGCATGTGAGACTCACCGATCGATAGTTGCTGGCATCCGATCGACTACCCTTTTTAAAGATGGGAGTGACTTTTGCTTGACGCCACTCGTCTGGGATGTCCCCTATTTCTATTGATTGTCTGAAGATAGTGCCGACAGGGTGGGCCAGGATGTCTGCAGTTTTTACTAATATTAGAGGGTTTATTCCGTCAGGGCCTATAGCTTTGCCAGTTTTTAGACTTGCAAGGACTTTCTGTACTTTTGTGTCTGTAATGTCGATGTTTTCCAGTGTATTAGCATAATAATAGGTGGGCGGATCTGGGAGTGGGCCAGGGTCTTCTCTAGTGAAAACACTTTGGAAGAATTCATTCAATGTTTCTGCCTTCTCTTCATCTGTTTCAGTCTTTTTTCCATCCTTTTTCTTTAAGTCAGCCACTCCTGATCTTAGGGTTGTTTTGGATTTGATGAAATTCCAAAAAGCCTTTGGGTTCTGTTTTGCCTCGTCGGCCACTCTTTTTTCCTTTCTTTTCTGTGCCAGCCGGCACAACTTCCTTGCCTTATTTCTTGTTTTTATGTATCTTTTGTGATCCTCTTCATTCCTCGTTTGGCTCCAAATTCTAAAGAGTTGGTGCTTCTTCCTCACCAAGCAGAGTGTATCTTTATCCATCCAGTTTTTTCCTCTCCTACCTGATGATCTAGTCAAGGGTGTTGTCTCCGCAACTGCTACATGCAGTAGATCTTTGAAGTGTAGCCATGCTTCATTTATTGTTTTCCCAGGCAGTTCTTTATCCCAAGTGATTTCGGATAACTTTTTTCTGAGTTCATGGAAATTTGTCTTTGAGAAATTTAGGCGGGATAGCTTTGGACTTCTTTCATAGGTACAATTTAGACTGATTAGAATCACACAATGGTCACTCTTGCCTATTCCAGCAATTGTTGTTATGTCCTGCACAATATCATCTCTATTTGTAAAGATAAGGTCCACTATATTGGCTTTTTGTCCCTCTCTATAGCGTGTCGGTTTTGTCTGATGCTGTATCAAGAATGCGTCATTGGTGGCTTTCAGGAACTGTGTAGCTGGATGGTTGGGACCTGCATCACATCTATTTTCTGACCAGTCAACCTGGGGATAATTGAAATCTCCCATTATCATCAAGTGTGCTGGATTTCTATATTGGACATTCAAAAGTAGTGTGTTGAGCATTGCGTTGTTTTCCGGTGCACTATTTGGGCTTCTGTAAACAATTCCAAGTAGAATCTTTTCATTGCCCTGCAGATAACAGTCCACAAAAACTGATTCAGAGAATTCGAGTTTGTCCAGTTCTTCACACCGTGATGGCTTTAATTCTTTACGTACATACAGTGCAACTCCTCTACCGCTTTTCTCTAGATTGTGAAAGATTTCATAACCCTCTATTGCAATCTCACAGTCTTTAATATCATATCTGCAGTTTTTCGGTTTCACTTCTGTTACCCCAATGATATCTGGTTGATGTAGTTCGATCTCCCCCAGTAATTCTGTTCGTTTATTCATCAATTGGTCAGCGTTAGTATACAAACAAATGCAATCTTCCAATGTATAGATAATGAAATACTCTCTCAATTACGCTTTGGCAACCCTGCCCTCAGCGGTTCTTCTATAATGTTACTAATGTTGTGGATGTACATTAAAGGTTTGTAATTGATGTACCGTAAAGTATATTATATGTAATGGAATTAGGGGGAGTAGATTTTGCCATTTGAAAGTAACATTGATAACACTTAATGGTGTTGTTAATGCACTTGATTTGTATTATCAATTATTGATATTATTATAAATCTAGATCTAGATTTAGAGCTGTTTCTTTTTATTTCAATTAAAGTATTTAAAGCATTGTCATGACTGTTGGAGTAAACCTTTGCTAACAATAGGCCACTAATGGGTATTTATAAGTAGATCTACTACTAGATCTAGTTATTAAAATAAGTAGATCTAGATCTAGTTATAATATGAAAATTTCAAAATGCTCCAATTAAATCAGGAAAGGGTTCATAAGAAAGAGCTTGATTAGAGCTTTCCAATGGTACCAAATTTATTATTCTAGGTTGAATAATAAAAAAAAAGTTATGAATTTTCAAAGTCCAAAAATTTGCCGATAGGGATTATAATAAATTATTTAGTAAAATATAAGAACGGAAAACTGTGATTATTTCAATTCGATCTGTTATATTATATCTTGTGATGTGCCTCCGTCATAGAGATCAAAACCTAACGGAAGAAAGGATTATGGAGGGGGTGAAAACTTTGATTGGAATAATAATTGGATGCGACTGAGGCTTTTTACTTATCAGTTGTGAGGGGCATCACGAGATAACTCTATTTTGTAATAACTTTTTCATTTCTCAATGGATTTTCAGAATTCTAAAAGATTCGTTCATCAAATAACGAGTACTGTTGATTTATGCCAAAAAACAAGGTTTTAAATCATTTTTTAGAAATCAGTTTGGGATTCCTTTAATTCTTTGCAAACATGAACGTGCAAATTTTATGGATTTTGAAATCCATAGAGACCTTTTCTTTTGCAATGTTAATTTATGTTGCCTATTATATCATATTATATGACTCATGTTTTTTATTTGTTAGCTTCACCCTCCTATGAGTGGTGTACATGTTTGATTTCTTTCATGATTTGTTGCTCATGAGTGAGCCCAATAAATATATTCAATGAAAAAAAAGTTTTTTTTAATTTTTTGTTTTTTGTCAATCATTTCGTTTTGTCTCAAAAACTATTAGTGTATATATCACATCACACATATGTTGTCTTG
Source organism: Plocamopherus tilesii (assembly GCA_037974505.1). Classification (NCBI taxonomy): domain Eukaryota; kingdom Metazoa; phylum Mollusca; class Gastropoda; order Nudibranchia; family Polyceridae; genus Plocamopherus; species Plocamopherus tilesii. The sequence continues at coordinate 4,301 of JBBPCV010787364.1, forward strand.
CACCATTCTAACTATTATTGGTTGTTGTGAGCATAAAAGTGATTAATTCCAAGATGAATTCCATAAATTTGATTGCATTGAGTGTATGGGCATTTGTACTTTTTGTATCATCCAAACCCATTTCAGTCAGACACACTAATCTCAGAATCAAAAAAATGTATCAGTTTCAGACACTCCAGCCAAAATAAACTCAACAAGTTTACCAAACATTTCAAATACAACTATAACTTCTAAACAGGAGACAAACACAAAACATATATCTTTCCAGTACACAAAAAGACCGATGATAAGACAGAATGGTACAACGAACCCATCTACATTGCATCCATGATCATTGGTGGCTTTATAGTGCTATCAGCCTTGTCATATGGAATTTTATTTTGCATCACACTCAAACGCAGCAGGATGAATTAGTGTACAAATAAATGTTAAAAGACAAAAAAAAGCAAACTATTTGTTTCAACAAGGCATGATGCTGCGAATGTGGGTTTTGCATTGATATATATAATATATATTCAAACTCATTGTAAACAAACAAGAAACACAAATCATACATAAAAAAACAAAAAAACCCAAAAATATTCATGTACATATATATATTTATTCTGATGGAGGAACATGAAATTTTGTTGTATGAAGATGAACTATATTATGATGATTGTGAAACAAACTCCAAATTAAATAAACGAAAGTCCATTAAAAACACCAAAAAAAAAAAAAAAAAAAAAAAAAAAAAATTAATTAATCATGACATCGCAACCCAAGACAGCTATGAAAAAAAGAGTCCATTTCAATGAAAATGTTCTGTGTACTGAATTTAAGCAGCATGATGATTCATCTTTGAAAGACTGTCAAAGGCTGAACTGTGAGTTTATACGTCATTATAGGAATTTGGAAGAGAAACTTAAATCAATATTGAGGCGAACAAAAGTTTATATTGGTTGAAGATTAGATTTGATGTTCCAAGGTGGTTACTGTAACTTCCCTCATAAAGGAGGTGAGGAGGGGGATATTTTTCCAGTCTCCAAGGCTTTCACCCTGCACTGATTTGCTCATTATGTAATGTAGAGGCTGATGTAGTTGTTGGTTTGAAACCAGGATGAGCTGAAGAAATGGCGGAGGCCTCTAATGCTGTCCAAAATTCACTTGTTGATTTGATAAATCCTCTCATGACCATCATCATCTACTCTAATTTGGCTGTAGAAGAGAGAAAAGGTAAAAGAAAAAAAAGAAAACTGTAAGAACATCTCATAAAAATGTCTTTTTTTGTGGTCTTTTTTTGAATCTGTGGAAACAGCATTTTGATTAGCTGCTTATGTGTGGGGAGAGAAACAAGCATTTTAATGTACCTGTAGATATGAAATAATGCTATGTTAGATACCTGTGAATGTAAAAGAAGCAATTAAAAAAAATAGATACATACTCTTGTTAGCAGGTCCACTGTTTTGAAATGAGGAACTTGTAATTTTGAACTTCATCAAATTCAGGTTTTTGATTCCCAGGACATCTCTTTTGTTATCAGCCTTCAGTCATACCAGTACTAAGGGAAGGGGGTTGAGAGGGATGGAGATGGGAGGGAAGGGGGACAGAATTGGGGGGGGGGAATGTGTATTGTTTGTTTTGGAAGTGTTTTAGAAGGGGAATGGAGTAATTTTTGTATCATGTTTTAAAAAAAACAAAACCCTTCTTACCCCCCCCCCCCCCCCAAACATAACATTACATTCAATATGATCAGAGCCAACAACAACTTGATAATCTAAAATATTGTCTTCAATTCTATGTTTATAATAGAATGCCAGCTACCAACTTAATATTATTTGAGTGTTGGGAAGGGGATGGGGGTGTTTGTACTATTTGTAGTTATGCTACTCTGTCCATTCATAGCTAGTCATGTATGGTGTATGATAATCAAAAGGAGAAAAATGTTGGTTTTCATTTTTTTCTCTTTTACAAGCATCCTCACATTCTTCCCTTGGTGGATTTTCGGTATCATTAGGTATTTCCCCAAATTTATATTCTACCCTATTTTGCTATTCGCTGCCAGATACATATTAAGAGGACTTTGTCAAAGCTACATCTTGACTGATTGCAACTGCAATTAATTCAGGCAAATATTAACGATAAAAAACAAGGGGAACAATCTATATATATACTATATGTCCTCTAATTGAGAATAATAAATTTAATGTTTCGTTTAAATCGATATTAATGGCATCTTCCTCCATAACTAAATCAGTATCTTTGTCAAAAAGTGTTATTGATGGCTCATTTCCATTTAACTTCTCTAAAAGTTGATTGCCTATCCCAATATACATTTTGGTGGGTTTTACATGTCAATGTGGATAAAAATTGAAATTTTGTGATTGAGGTGATAGAAATGGTTGAGTAGAGTAAATGGTGCTATAAATGGTTGTGGTGGATGATGATGTGAATTGTCTATATGTTGTCTAATTCATGTAAAAAATTGTATGTTAATGCGTCCTCAAAATTTATACTAACAATATCATTTAGTGTATATTCATGCGTATCTGAATCTGTATTATTGTTGTTACGTGTTGTCACTTCATCTTCATGTGTATCTAAAATTGAATCTGTATTATTGTTTTTATGTGATGTTGCCTCCTCATCTTTGTGCATCTGTTCTAAAAGTGTTAATGTGTCCTCTAAATTTTTACTAACATTATTATTTAGTGTATATTCATGTGTATCTGAATCTGTATTAGTATTATTGTTGTTATGTGTTGTCTCTTCATCTTCATGTGTATCTAAATTTGAATCTGTATTATTGTTTTTATGTGATGTTGTCTTCTCATCTTTGTATATCTGTTCTAAAAGTAAATTCAATGGATTTTCCCTAGTGTGTGAAGTGTTTGTGTGTCGTGTAATTTTATTTTCTGTTTGTGTACTTATACTTGTGTATGTTTTATTCTGTGTGTTATTGCATTGGCAATGTTCATTTTGTGGTTGATATGTAGGCCTATAACCCACCAAATTGTAAATTGGTATTGGCAATTGGATGGGGGTATCTGAATTGTTGGATATGTTGTTGTGATGTGTATAAAAATTAAAATGTTGTGTTTGAGGTGTTGTAAATGATTGATTAAAAGGATTAATTAAAAAAAATGGTTGTTGTGAATGTTGAAATGTCATGAATTGTTGTGATTGAAAATGAGTAGTTGGAGCTTGTTGTTGTGTGGGAGTGGGAGTTTGTGTGGGAGCTTCGGTATAAAGGGGTGGTGAGATCGGCTCATAAAATGATTCCATTTTTTGTGATTATGACTATTAATGCAAGGGAGAGGTAATGGGGAAAAAATGGGAAAAAAAAGATAGAAAAAAAATACAGGTATGTAAATATCATAATTGAATTAAAATCCCTTAAAAATGACTTTTTAACAACCAAATACCCAAGAAAATAAATGTACATGCATCCCTTAATATGCTAAACCATTGCCTTGTGTAAACTTGTAATTTAAATAAACTGAAAAAAAAAAAAAAATAAAATAAACATTAAAGTGCAAGATTGAGCAAATTTCATAAAAAGAATTGACATGTATAAATTCAAGTTTAAAAATCGAATATAAAGAACAAATCAAACGAAATAATACTTCTTCTTAACTGATTCAGTCCCACAGTGCCAAACAATGTTTCCAACCCCCCCTTGTTAACTTGTGGTATTCATTTGGACATAAATTTTGTTAAAGTCTTATTTTCAACTCACCCAAACTGTTGGTATGACAAGGAGTAATGAATTCAAAGATTAATTCTAAGTTGCAAAAAATAATCCAAGACGAAATGGTTTAGTTTGAGTCTGCTAGTGAAGCCCAATTTACAATCCCATATATGTACATTAGGCTCCCCCCCACAAACCTGTCAAGCTCCTCCCCTTCCTCCTGCTTCCTCATTCTCAGTACCAGTACCATATCTTGTGATTGTGATGCTTTAACAAGGTGGCTGGTAAGTGGTGGGTAAAGAGAGAGGTGAGAGGTGAGGTGTGGAAGCAAAGGTTGATGGATTTTTTTTTTAAAAATATTTTTTTCCTTGTTTTTTTTTATTGGCACTACAATATATAAATGTGAACAAGTAGGAACTGTATTCATATTATTTGGAATCTTTGAAACAACAGACAGACATTCAAACCACGAAAAAAAAACCAAAATGGATTTTGAGAATTCTCTTCTTGATAACCAATCAAATGAACCCGAAATCAACAACCTTATATTACAACTACAGCAAGGAATGGGAGAAATACAACAACAAGAAGAAAATACAAATCTTCTAGATGAGAGACCCATTCTAAACAGTAACATTTCAATGTCAAATTCTTTGACACAACAACAACAAGAAGAAGAACAAATACAACTAAAAGAACAAGAACGAATTGCAGATAATGTAGACTTCTGGCTTATTTCCCTTGTGGATGAGGAACCCGTGACAAGCATTTCTTGTGAAAAAAGTGACAATTCCTTGGATTACAACTGTGAAAAAAGAAAAAATGATTCAATAGGTAGTAATAATTCTATGTGTAGTGATTCTTTGACACCAGTAGTAAAAAAACAAAAAATAATGCACCCAGACATAGATGTAAATTGTCCAGCTGATAGTAATAAGTGGGAAAAAGTTTTTGTAGACATTAAAAATAAGTTAAATCCAAGTATGTTAGTCCCACCAAATTTCTTAAGTTTGATAGAAGATAGTGTAGAATTATTCCAACCTTGTTGGAGCAATTTCAACAAAATAAAGTATGGATGGAAAGACGGGAGTATGAGTGAGAATGATATTTTGGATGGTTTAAATTGTATTTTGAGGCACATCCATAAAATTTCGAAATGCGGGGTTGATATAGAAAGAGCATTGATGTACAAAATCCCTTATTATACCCCCATACTTAAAAGAATGTATGATAGTCTGAAGAGAGACCAATTTAGCAAAGTGAATCCATACATTTCTGGGGAGGCACACACATATAATAAATTAATGTGTAGAAATTGCAAAATTGACTTTGCATCTCAGTTGTGCACTAAATGCAATCTCGTTCAGAGATGCCCCCATTGCTTTCGAAAAGATGGTTGTGATGGTTGCGGTTCGAAAAAGTTCGGACAAAAAATTTCACTAACTCCCCCTTCAATGGCGGAGATGAAAAAATGTCAGCACGCTACCTCTCCTTATAGAGTCACTAAACATGCAACAAATGATTTAGTGAGGGCGCTTTTGCCCACAGGCAAAACCTGGCTCGATATATATGTATCAGGGGAAGGTTTCCAAAGACTGTCGGTTGATGTTTTGATCGACCATTTAGACATCTGCTTCACAAGGAACCCAAATGATACCCTACTTGTTGAAGCATTTGAAAAATGGATTACCGACAGGCACTCCCCGGACAAGTACAAACTATTTGTCATGATGAGGAACTTTCATATTGCAAATAATATTATACATCGTCTGCCCATTATACAATTTAGACAGAAAAAGAGGTTTGTTTGTGGTATGTGTAAGTTAAGGTTTATAAATTGTTTCGAAAAGTTTGGAAGTTCAATTAAGGCGAATAAATGTTCTGTATGTGTGCATGATGAATTTTTGATTGAAGATATAAAATTTGATGGGACTAGTTTTTTATAAATTTGGATTTAATTTAAGATATTATAAGATTTAACCAGATATCTATGGGGTATTTGCACTTGATTTTTTGTTTGTTTGTTCATTCCCTCCAATTTAATAACAACAATTTGTATAATTTGATGGTTTTTTTTTAATTTGTGGTTTAAATTATATTGATGTATATAAATATATATAGATGTTTATTACATTATTTATAAATCAATTGTCAGGCCTTTGCTTGGATATGGTAAATATGTATGTGATGCTTTAACTCTGTATGTGAATACAATGGACAATGTTAATACTACAACCGACGATTCATTGGATTATTATGAAATAAGAAAAGTGAATACAAGGGACGATGTTAATACTACAACTGACAAATCGTTGGATTATTGTGATATAAGAAATGTGAATACAAGGGACAATGTTAATACTACAACTGACAAATCGTTGGATTATTGTGATATAAGAAATGTGAATACAAGGGACAATGTTAATACTACAACTGACAAATCGTTGGATTATTGTGATATAAGAAATGTGAATACAAGGGACAATGTTAATACT
>JBBPCV010787585.1:0-10464 GCA_037974505.1 Plocamopherus tilesii
CCTGCTCTTTTCGATTTTAACCACCGTGGGTTCTTTTACATGCGCAAAGGCACATGGGACCTCCTAGTTTATTGTCCATCTCCGATGGGACTAGGCACTCATTTATCCTGCCTACCACAGGACAGGGAGGAGGAAACCCCCCGAAAAACTCGGATTTTAATTCAAGCCGGCACATCCTGGAAACGAACCCCTGACCTTTGACTTGGTGGCCGAGTGCCCTAACCACTGAGCTATCCACGCTCTCATTTTATTGTATTAGCATTATCCTGTCCAAACTATGATGTTTGACAGTCAGTCTGACGCGGTGTTAACCCTTTTAGTGCCTTTTAAATACATCACGAACATCATGAACATGATTATAATACTTGACTACCATAAGCCTATATTAGGCACGAGCATGATTTAACTCTTTAACTTTAACTACGACGTGCTCATATATCGGGATGGACACGAACGTGCACAGCTCGATATATGGGCAGATTGCAGTCAAAGAGTTAAATCATTCTCATTCCGATGCATCTTCTTATGGCAGCCAAAGAGTGAAGAGGGGACCAATGAATAGATGAATGGTCAAAATTGATGGTCACAATGGCTCAGTGGTAGCGCTTTGGACTCGCAACTGACAGGTTCAAGTCCCTTTGGGAACGTTGTGATTGAACCCTTGGGCAAAGTTATTTGCACACTGACTAAGTATTGTCTTCATTTGCAGCGATGCTCTTGCGAATGACGGACGCTCGGTTTTCCGTGGAAAAACCAAAAGACAAATTTCTTTGCAGGGATGAATAGTCCCGATACTCAATATTTTATTTCGTTCTTTCTTGATTAAATGATACCCTTGTAAATTATTCTAGCTTGGATGTTGAAATTGTGTGCATCTAATGCGTCAGATCTAATTCCTTGTGCTATAATTAGGTATTCTGCTTCAAGCTTGTATCTGATCATCCCTTTCTGACATCATGGATCGGAGGCCTGCCGTTAATGGAGCGACTCATGACTACTTCGTTCCACCCCAAAGTACACTGCGTCACTTATGATGATGATGATGATGATGATGATGATAATAATAATAATAATAATAATAATAATAATGGTATAAATAATAGTAGTAGTAGTAATAATAATAATAATAATAATAATAATAAAAATGATAATAATAATAAAGACGATAAAAAAGATAATGATAATAACAATAGTAACAGTAATTATGTCTCCATTTTACATTAACACTCCTCCCCCCCCCCCCACCCCATTGTATAGGCAACCATGCAAAAAAGACTTCTGACTCCGACGAGGCAATTAGATCCAACAAACAACAATTCAAGGTCACGATATAATTTTATCTTCCTAGCATGATGAATATTTCATCAGTCACCCATTGGCTGCTTCGTCACAACCATTGCACTTCCACTATCAGGATTCGAACAGCTTTCTCTTTTCCGGAAATCAATTTTCGTTCAAGGGGAGTAAGCAAGGAACATTTCGTATTCATAAAAGGGTTTGGTTTTGATTTGTTCTGTTATAAATAGGGCAAAGCAAAAAAAACAAAACAAAACAAAACAAAATAAAAAAACAACAAGAAAACAACAAAACAAACAACAACAACAAAAATCCCCCAAAACAGACAAACAAACAAATAAGCCAACAACAACAAAAACAACAAAAAACAAGAACACAAAACAAAACAAACCCATCCCCACAAAAAACCAAAAGAACATAAAAAGAAACAAAGAATTAAAACCAAAGCCAAAAAGCCACCACCCCAAAAACAGTATAAAACAAAAACAAAATTGACAACAACCATATGTTTGTTACATGAGAGATAATTTCCACCTTGAAACACATCACACGGGAGTTGATAAAGCCGCAAGAGTTGATAAAGCCGCAAGAGTTGATAAAGCCGCAAGAGTTGATAAAGCCGCAAGAGTTGATAAAGCCGCAAGTTTAATACAGACGCAGAAAATATAAACTTTTGACATTTTTTGAATTTTAGATTAAAATCAAAGGGAGGCAGAGGAGACAATTGCGTTTGGTTGCTAGCTGCAAAGCATAAGAAAGCCGTAAAGAGTGGGGAAAATTTGGAAAAGCATGATTTAAAAACGGAAAAAAAGACCAATGACAAAAAAACAAAACAACAACGAAAGAAAAAACAAAACAAAAACAAAAACAAAAACAAAGACAAACAAACCCATAACAGAGCATAAAAAAGTATCTAGCTTGTTTCAAGTCTCTGGTTATTTACTCCCAAATATTTTTCATCATTTCATTTATTTAACTGAGATTGGAGCAAAAAACAAAAACAAAACAACGACAAACAAAATAAAACAAACCCAAACAACAACAAAGACAAAAACCCCAACAAAACAAAAAAAACAAAGCACAAAAAAAAAAAAAAAATCAAAACAAAAAACGAAAACAACAAAAAATAAACAATCCCCACTCATAATAATAATAATAATAATAATAATAATAATAATAAAAGAATAAAATAATATTACTATTAATGTTATGATAATTACGCAATAATAATATTGAAAGTAATGATAATCGGAGACATTAACTTTTCTAATATAAGTCGGGAGCAAGCATGTACGACATATCCAGATAGATCATGACATGTTAAAATCACGTCATAGTTCACGGGTTAGATTCAGGCTGTGCAAGCTTGAAATAAAATCCGATTATTCTTTTTTTTTCGCATCCTTGTCCTGTGGCAGGAAGGATGATTGAGTACTTAGTCCTATCGGAGACGGAGAATGACTAGGAGGCCCCAATGTCTTTGCCTTGCGTAAAAGATCCTTCGGTTGTTAAAACTAAAATCCGAAAAGAGCAGGCAATATTTCGGTCGCTACCAAGGTCCTACCAATAATTCTCTCGGACTCATTCACTACCTACAGCCTTTCCTACTTCAGATTTAATGACCAGTTCAGAATTCTGAATTCAATCAGAAGAGCTTACGGTCAGAGGAGAAGAGAATGTGGATGGGCATCCATACCTCTCTTAGAATATCAACCGAGGTGTAGCAATGACATTGCTTACAAGATCGTCAATATTGACGCGAAGGGTCCATCGGTAATAATAATAAATCAAATAAGTAAGAGCAGTGAATAACAACTGTTGCCTTGTTCCTCGAATGCATGAATTATTATGATAATGGTGCACTCTTTCAATGACCGAGCGAAATAACTTTCGAGTCAATTCTAAAGTGGAGCGTCTAGATCCTGTTTACAATACAGGGCCTACAGCCAAAGGCAAATACGCCTAATTTTAAAATTTGTTAGCATCTCAATGGATGTAAAATCAATATCCCGTGCTTCTTTGAACGTTTTTGATTTGCCACCTTGATTTTCAGCTTGATTTTGTCGTATTTACCAGCTACTTCCTTGACGCCACTTTGCGCGACAGAATCGATGAATTGTTCAGCCCCACGGCACAGGGCATTATTGCTCTCTCGAAGCAAATATCTCAAAGCCTTTCTCTCTATTATCATTGGCACATTTTACTTGCTTTGTGATTTTCTACGCAGAGCATCATTTTAGGTTATATTTACGAATAGATTTAGCATTCACTCACGTCAACAAACTACAGAAACCTTTTAAAACGCTTATCTTTGCATACGACTCGCAGCCACGTTTTGAGGAAATAAAATGCTCTCAATTCATGTCCGACTCAGAATTATTCCATTTAAATGCTTTTTGGCAATGATGTATGCAACAGTTGAACAGCGCAAAAGTCAAAGTCGAGTCGATAAATTCAAAATGTTTATAATGGATTTGTAGGATTCTATTTAAGTTGAAAATGCGCGTGCTTTTATGTTACGCACGGCAGCAAATCATCGGATTGTCGGGATGACGTCATCGTGACGAAGATTCATTGTGTTCATCATCAACGGTGAATGGCTGATTTAGGATAATGGTAATAGTCAAGACTTTTTACTATTTTTGTGGGTTTAAAGTGCAGGAGGCGTAGCGGGCTTCACTAATCAAATGGCGTTTATTTTCAGCATTGAAGCTGCCACTTATTGAAATGGATTAGCACTCAGAGCTTTAGACAGAAATGAAATGGGAATTGAAATAGACAAGAACTGTGCGAAGTAGCGAAGGGCAGTGACTTCTCGTAAATTTCAAACAATCTCGTTCTCGTAAGCGACGCCCAGGTCCGTCAGACTGGGTTAAGGTCCCTGAGGAGCCGGAGCTCTCACATTTACTGTACTAGAAGAAAAATTACGCCTCCACGGAGTCCCCACCGTCTCATCCCAGTTTTGCGGTAGACACTGGCAACAGATCAGTCTGTACTAACAATATTATCAAGGGAATTAGATATGTCCGAAGGACTCGGTGGGACCGTCAGGATAACAAGCGACAGCTCAGATGACCTTGTGGACGTGGAGATACCCGGCATGTCGACCTTGGCATTGAACGAAATCATACCAACTTCCCGCCCCTCCTCAGGCCTACGGTCGTCGTTCCAGGATCCCCTGGTTGACCAATGGACAGCCGATGTAGTCAGCGAGGCGGTCTACTGCTACACTGTTCCTGGTGAATAACACGTTGGGGTCGTCTGGTTTTGTCCCTGTAATTAAATTCAATGCTCCACCCACAGGGAGTATTGGTTAACCTCATTTGCCCCATGTAACCAGAAAGAATCTGGTTTAAGGCATTAGAACTAGACAATCTCCACACGATCATTTGAGAACTAGGAGAAATCCAGAAGAAATTTAATTAAATAGAGAATTAAATGAAAGGGTGAAAAAAGCTTATATCAGGGATTTAACCCCTGTACGTTGGAAACATTGATATTCTCGGTGATGTCGGATCGGTGTCAACATGCCGAGTTTAATCCCCAGCTAGTGGAAGCGGAATACATTTTCCTTTCAGATTTGTTTCATTACAATTCTTTCCTCCGAATTCCTAATTATTATCTATTGGACTTCTGGGAATTGACTAAATCTGATATATTATTATGTGTTGGGTTGGGTCTAATTCCTTGTTTTATCATTCATCTCCTTGGCCAAGACTAGTCCATAAGAAGACACGCTCTCTCAACGTGACCCTCACCGTGACTAAAGCATTTTACGCTCAGCCTAATTGTGTCCCTTTCCCTAGCTCCTGACATCATAATATTTGATCTGACTTTTAGGCGTTCAATGTTTGGTTGTCCTGAGCAGCAGAGGATCGAAGTGGGCTTCTTCCTTCCGGTTTATCCCGTTATGGTTCACCACAGCGTATCCTTCATCTACAACCAGTCCTATTCAACACATTCTCCTCTCTCACACCAGCTGCATCATCAATATCGTCCTTAATTCCACCCATATACCTTCTTTTCGGTCTTTCTCCTTTTCCCTTACCTGATAGTGACACCTTCAGCTTTCTCTTTCCAATATACTCTTCATCTCTCTGAAAATTATGAGCAAACCATCTCAATCTAGATTTTTTCCCATCTTGTCTCCAAACCTGGCTCTGTATGTGAGCATTCTCTCTAATGTGTTCATTTCTGATCTCGTCCAATCTCGTTACACGACAGATGTAGCGTCATTTCAAACACCTCGAGCTCTAATGTCTGTCGTTTTGTTGGTGTAACCGTCTCTAGGCCATACATCATTGCTGGGCTGACAGCTGTCTTATACCACTTCCCTTTCAAAATTCTAGGTATTCTTTGATCGCACAATGCACCTGATGCCACTCCTCTCCATCCACACCATCCTGCTTGCACCTTTTTCTTCAATTTATTTCCAGGCTGTTTCCCTCCATTGTTGAATGTAGCCCTTCGCCGATGATCTCCAATATTCTCTATCTTGTGCTTTCTTCATCCATTGTTCGCGTTCTATCTTTACGATGTCATCTTTCCATCTTCTCTGTTGTCTTCCTCTTGCTCTTCTACCTTTTCTTACCTTCGCTTCTACAATTACCGCCACTCTGGACTGTTGATTCCAAATACTCATCTACCTTCTTCACTTCCTAGCCTTGGGCTGCCAGGCCTTAAAATCTACCCTCCGTAGTATTGTTTGAACCATAGACAAACGAAATAAAAATATGGAGACTTTCGTTTTTATATCATAAAATGGCGAAGTCGACAAGGTGTACATATAAAATAAAAGGTCACAATGATATTTATTTAATAAATTCGTTTTGGGTCTTTTCATTTTGTTATATAGAGATGATCAGCATTGCCCATAAGCAGATCCAATGCTACCATTACCGAGTTTTGGGGTCCATGACTTGCCCCTACATTCCTACATCCACTCTTTAATCCCCCTTCATTTAGTTGTTCTTATAACTCTTATTTGTGATCAAGTTCTGCATAAGTATTGTAAATGTCTACAAAGATTTTAGCGTATTGATTAATATATACATATACATTCGTTTGATTCGATTTGCTTCTTTGTGCTGCAATAAGATAAAAAAAAACCCAAAACAACAAACTAACAAAACAAAACAAAAAGCAACCCAAAAACAAAAAACAAACAAACAAAAATACAAACAAAAACAAAACAACAAAAAACATGGTAAGATAGACATATGGAAAGCACAAATAAAAAAGGCAGTGCCTGTATTGACTGCCTGTAAAGCCTTTTCCGCCTCTTCTCCTGACTGACAGTGTTGGTGGTATTCGGCACGGTGGGCAATGTGCTGAGCATGATCGTGTTGTGTGTGGACCGGAAAAAGGACACAACCAACGTGGCCCTCTTCTTTTTGGCCATCTCGGACACTGGCTACATTCTGTCAACTTTTGTCAGGTACGTGGAGCTGTTAGTATCCCTCCGGCAAAAGGGTAAAGGTCGAAAGGATCGAGACCATCGATTAGAGTAAAAGAAAAAAAGACATCAACCAACATTGAATGCATTTTAATTTAGTCCGTGTAGTCGCCATAATAATAGTATTCGGACAAAAAGACTACTTTGTCGTCGCTTGCGACAACTTTTGTGTAGAGCCTGCTTATATTATGCACAGACACGGAGAAGGCTGCCGAGACTGTTAAGTCTGATGACTCAGGGAGCAGATGGCTTTATGTCTTTGTGCCATCTTAATCTCATGGCAAGATAAGAAGTGTAATAAAGCAGTACTAGAAGAAGCAGGTGTAGAGAGATCTTTAATGAAGACAATCAGGAAAAGACAGCTAAAGATTTTAGGCTATATAAATAGACACCCAGATCTTGAACATCTAGCACTTAGTGGAAAAATTGAAGGGAAAGGAGTCGAGGTCGACAAAGAATAACATATTTACAGAGCTGAAAGTACTGGCGGGCTAATAAAACTAAGAGTAATGAAAATAATATGAGCTTTTTGAGATTGTCTGAGGATAGAAGTAAATGGCGTGCCATGATCACCGATGTCTGTTTCAGGCCTGGTATTTGAAGGAGAAGAATTATATATCATTATTAGACATCACTATTAGACATCATTTTTAGACATCACTATTAGACATCATTATTAGACATCACTATGAGACATCACTATTAGACATCATTATTAGACATCACTATTTGACATCATTATTAGACATCCTATTAGACATCATTATTAGACATCATTAGACATCATTAGACATCATTATTGGACGTCACTATTTGACATCATTATTAGACATCCTATTAGACATCATTATTAGACATCATTATTAGACATCATTAGACATCATTAGACATCATTATTGGACGTCATTAGACATCACTATTAGACGTCATTAGACATCATTATTAGACGTCATTAGACATCACTATTAGACGTCATTAGACATCACTATTAGACGTCATTAGACATCACTATTAGACGTCATTAGACATCATTATTAGACATCATTATAAGACATCACTCTTGATCTAGATCTACATCTAGAACCAGATCTAGATCTGCGACTATTGTAAGATTTATCTGATTTATCTTTGCCACACTGCTCCTCTAAAGCTGCACCTCCGTCTGTATCTGCCAGCCCTTTTTAATCAGTAACATCAGCTACAATTATTAAAAATCTATAGGCCATGGCATAAAATACTAAAATTTTGTAAACTCAATCCGTCGGTTAAAGAGTAGCCTATAACACTGTTGGATATCAGTTGAGCACGTCGGCCTTTTTTTTTAATTTATTTTTAATCCGTTCCGATTCCCACTTTACTGGCCCATTGGAAAAGTGTCACGCCCCCGGTCAAGTCTTATAATATAGATTAATGTAATGTGTCACTATTACGAATCATTATCAGACATCATTATTTGACATCATTAAAAGATATCACTATTAGACATCCTTATTAGACATCATTATAAGATATCACTATTAGGCCCCACGACTAAACATCACTAATAAAAATCATTATACATCATTATTAGACATTATTATAATAAGACATAATTACTAGGAATCAATATTAGTCATAATTATAATACACCACTATTAGGAATCATTGTTCGAAATCACAATAAAACATCACTATTAGACATCATTGTAAAATATAAGACATCACTAATAGGAATTTTTATTCGAAATCACAATTAAACATCATTATAAGACATCATAAGATATCACTATTAGACCTCACGACTTAACATCACTAGAAGACATCATTGTTAAACATCATTATCAGACATCACTATCATATATATATATATATATATATATATATATATATTATAAAGAGAGAGAGAGAGAGAGAGAGAGAGAGAGAGAGAGAGAGAGAGAGAGGGAGAAGGGGAGAGAGAGAGAGAGAGATAGAGAGAGAGAGAGAGAGAGAGAGAGAGAGATTGTGAGAGAGAGACGTAGAGAGAGATGTGAAAAATGAGCATGGGAAAGATCACACACACACGCACACACACACGCACGCACACACACACGCACACACATACAAACTCACACACACGTACAAACACACACACACGCACAAACACAGACACATACGTATAATTTAAACTACATCCTACACTCGCCACCCATCCATCGATTGTACTGTTAGCTGATGGCTGTGCAGAAAAAAAATACAGATACTTTCAGTCTAACAGAACAACAGTAAGAAAAAACAAAACTACAACAACAACAACCCAAAAACAACAGCCAATGAAATGATTGATGTAGGGAAGTTTACCGCTAATCGTGTGTAACACAACTCGTCTCTAGACTCTCATATGGAGGAGCTCTTATCATCCATCCATTATCTATACATTATACCATTAACGTCCATGTCACAGCATCGGGTATACATTATACCATTATACCATTAACGGTAACGTCAAAACATCAGTTATACATTATACTATTAACGGCAAAGTCACACTGTTCTGTATCTACCGTGTGTTACCCTACCGACCCTCCATCCAAAACCAAAGACATGAAAACAGCACCAAAAATAATTTACTCCTCGCCACCACAATCACAACCACAACCACAACTACAACCACAACCACAACCACAACCACAACCACAACCACAACCACCAACAATAAAAACAACAAACAATACTACTATCGCCACAACCACCACCATCGCCATCTCCACCACCACTTCCAACCCCAACACCACCACCAACAATACCACTTCCACCAAAACCGCCACCATTGCCACCACCTCCACCACTACCACCATCACCACAACCACCATCAACACCACCATCACCACCACCACCACCACAACCTCAATCACCACCACCATCACCACCACCCACAATCGCCACCATCACCACAACCACCACCATCGTCACAGTCATCACACCACTATTACCAACAACACCTGCACCATCACCATCAACACAACGACCACCATCATCAACAACACCACCGCCACCATCACCATCAACACAACGACCACCATCATTAACACCACCGCCACCATCACCATCAACACAACGACCACCATCATCAACAACACCACCACCACCACCACCATCACCATCAACACAACGACCACCATCATTAACACCACCACCACCACCATCATCACCATCAACACAACGACCACCATCATCAACACCACCTACACTATCACCAACACCACCACCACTATCACCAACACCACCACCACCACCATCACCAACAACACCATCATCACCACCACCACCACCACCACCACCACCACTATCAACGCTATCACCACCACTGCCAACACCAACAACAATTCCACCATCATCACGACCAAAACACCAACCACTCAACCGTTTTGTAGATCAATGATTTTAACAGATTCAATGCAATTGAATGCACTGCATAATGTGAATTACACTCTCAACACACATACACACACATAAACATTAACACACCCACATCAGCTGCATAATGTGACTAACACTCTCAACATACATACACACACATACACACAAACACACCCACATCAGCTGCATAATGTGACTAACACTCTCAACACACATACACACGTGCATACACACATACACACACATACACACACATACACACACATACACACAAACACACCCACATCAGCTGCATAATGTGACTAACACTCTCAACACACATACACACATGCATA
>JBBPCV010787696.1:0-15321 GCA_037974505.1 Plocamopherus tilesii
CACCTGGAAAAGCATGGCATCCTGACTCAGAAACTTGGGCAAGTTGCTGTCACGAAGAGCGCGGATCAACACCACGTCCTCTGCTTTGTCTGGGTTCTGGCGTTTGAGAGAGCCGGCCATCACAAGCACAGACTTTACAGCTCTCATTCCAAAGTCATAGTGATCCTGGGAACCATTTGGAAAAAATTCCACGGATCATAATTTTGAGTTGAGTGAAAGAAATAGTGAAACAAAGGAACTAAAGGCAAACATATAGAATGTGCGACAGTTTCACATTATCACATTTTCAAAAATCAAGTAGTGCTCTTTCTTTTAAAATGAAGTACATGTGTAAGGGCGCATCTCCGGAATCTTGCAAGAAGAGAAGAATGAAAAGGTTTGGGCTAATGAGGAGAATAGGATGTAAAATGACACGCTTTTGGCACACTGTTGTCGTTTGACAGTGTGAAATGGCATGTCATCCATCCAAATTTCTTTGAAAGTATGAATGAAGTTTATTTTTCTATTAAAATATTCCTCAAAGATGTATTGGAGTGGATACCATCTCGGGGAAGAAAAAGAGGAAGATCAAAGCCTTGAGAAGCACAGTTGAGGATTTTGAGAGAAGGCGATGCATCAAAATTTATTTACAGACTGATATCAAAGCTGTGTTGGCTTCAGTCTATTCCCTTCTGGAAATAAAATTATAATAAAAAAGTGACACCTGAATGGTTAAGGGCTATGAATTTGGTCATCCTATTGTCATGGAAAGTGCTGCAGAGCATACTATTAGGGTAATTGTGGCGCAATATAAATTTGGTATTATCATCATCAGTATGGACCCCTCACCTGCTGAGACAATTGCTCTGAGCACAGTTTGTACATCTGTGTCATCTTCTGGGCCAAGCCCTTGGACAACTCGAAGCCTTCACTGTACAGGATGACCTCAGCAATCAAAGCTGAAGAAGGAGAAGGAAAAGAAAAATAAGGCATGAAACTGGGTGAAACCCATCCTCCCTTGGAATCGGCATTTCTGGAAAGCTTTCATTGCAATTTGGATTTTTAGTTTTTGTCTTCTTTTGGTTTGATGTATTTATTTATTTATTTATTTATTTTTTTTTTTTCGTGGAGGGGGGGGGGGGGGGGTTGGTTTCTTGGTTTCTTTTTATTTTTGTTTTGGTTTGAGTCTTTTGGAATTTTTGTTTGTTTGTTTTGTCTTTGTTTTTTGTTTTGTTCTTTTGTTTTGTATGTTTATTTTGTTGGGCTTGCTTAATTTTTGTGTTGTTTTGTTTTTTATTTTTGTTTTGTTTTGTTTTTTATTTTTGTTTTGTCCATTTGTTTTGTGTGGTTATTTTGTTGGGCTGACTTCGTTTTTTGTTTTTTCTTTTCTTGGTATCTTTGGCTTGTTTGTATGTTATTATAAATTTCCATTGAAAAGAAAACAAAAAAACCCTTAAAGAACAGAGTTCTGGGCAAGTATCTATAGGACTACCAAGCATCTCTATCTATCTATCTATCTATCCCTTTTTTCTTTCTTTCATTCTTCTTTGTTGCTTTTTTTCTTCTTTCGACTTTAATATTTGATAGTCAAAATTACATTCTTTGCCTGGATAACAATACAAACAATCTCAAATAACTTTGTCTAAAAAATGTCAAACCGGAAGCTATTTATTATCAAGATAATAACGATAATAAAGTAATCAATATTCCTTGATATTGCTATAATGTCAGTGTTTTCAGCACGGCCAATAAATGACCCAGACGTCTGGACGGTGCACTTTCTATTATCAACTTCCTGTCTGCCTCTAAAAAAAACAACAAAAAACGAAAAACAAACAAACAAAAAAGAAAAAAAAAGCAATCTTTCACGACATGTCGTTTTATCACATTAAGTTCTCAATTTGCTCTATTTTCAAATTGTTTTCTTTTTCAGAAAATAACACCGGTCATATTATTACTCTCTTTTATATTTCTTTCCGCAACTTTTCTGCGAGAAAAAAAAAAAACCAACAACCACCGACTATGCTCATTAGCTTTGTCAAGTTAATGGCTTCAAACCCAGTTTCCTTCTGCATTTTTGAATGTGTATCAAATTTTATTTGCTATTTATTATTAACAGCTCAAATTACAAGATTGAATGAGGAGTGAAGACATCAAGGAAAAACCAAAAGTCATAGATGTAATAGAACACACAACAAAAACAAGCTGTCAAAAAGAATCAGAAAACCATGTAGTTGAGAAGGGAAAATGATCCACAGTAAGAAATTAAACATGCTAGATCATATAATCCAATAAAGGAATCAAGACATTTCAACAATAAGACTGGAAACATGTCTGCTCTAGTAATGGTTTCTTTGTCAGATAGTTGGTGCAGGTAGACATGCATCTCATGTTACCACAGAACTTTAGGGTGATGGTGTGAAAATATCAAACATTACTCATATTTTGTTATCTCCTGTTTATATATGTACCATCTCTTAATTGTTGGTTTTTTGTTTGTTTTGGGTTTTTTTTTTGGTTGTTTTTTTTTATTGTTTTTGTTTTGATTTTGAATTTTGAAGGATGAACATCTTGAGTAATTTTGCATTGTCAGCAAAAAAATGCAAAAATGTCCATTTGCCTTTTGTAATTGTCTGTCATTACATGCCATGTTAAATAGTATTAATAATAACAACAAAAAAAAAGGAAAAAAAAAAGAGCCCCAAACAAACCGGAAGAAAACATGCCTATTGATACGCATGCATTTTTTAACAGATAACATTTTGTTTTGGTAATGAAACCTCATGGTCTAATGGTTAATGGCTCATAGTCGAAAGGTTGCAGGTTTGAGTCACGCTGTGGTACACAGGAAAGGTTTTCCAGATATATAAACTTATTTTCCATACCCTACTCAAGTGTCTTTTTTGCAGTTTGAAAAGTGTCCATTCAGTGTTCAAAGTGATGAAACTACTCAACCAGAAACAATTTGACAACCCAAAAGTCAAAGACCCAAATGGGAGATTAGTGACAAATCCAAATGATATATTGGACTTAGTCTCCTCCCATTTCGGAAACAAATTTAAAGATGGAACAGCTTATGAAATTACATCGTTCCAAGGAACACCAAACCGCTTGACAATCCAATAACACCTGAAGATGTAAGAAAAAGCTTAACCGTCTAAACAATAATAAAGCTCCAGGCGAAGACCAAACAAACGCAGAACTCCTGAAATATGGCACACCGCTTTTGGACCAAATAATAGCTGATATATTTAATACAACTTTCTCTAAACATGAAAATCTAGACATAAATACTGGAATTCTCAGAGCCATCCAAAAACCTGAGAAAAGGAAAGGTCCTCCAGATAATTTAAGACTGATCACCATACTCATCTCATTGAGGACGGCATTATCAATTATAACATTAAAGTGAATAAGACCAACTATAGAGAAATATCTTTCCGCAAATCAAAGCGGCTTTCATCTAAATAGGAGCACAACAGATGTAGTCTGGACAAACAAATGGCTAGCTGCTAAAGCCTTGAAAGAAGATGTCAACGTCCAAATTTTGGGTATTGATATGTCCACGGCTTTTGATACGATAAACAGAAACCAAATTCTGGATATTGTCAAGTCAATAGTCAACGAGGACGAGCTTAGGATTATTCACTTCCTCCTGAGCAATACAAAAATAAATACCAGAATCAATGGCTCATCAAATCAAATCCATTCATGAGCAATGTTGGGACTCCACAGGGAGATAGTTTAAGTCCTGTTCTTTTCACCATCTACTTAGAACATATTCTGCAAGAAGTACGAACTATATTGCCTGAACCAAAATCCTCATACGAGAAAGAAATGTCAAATGAAATAGCATACGCAGATGATGTAGATTTTATTGCACAAGAATATGCCAACATTGACAAAATCCAAGAAATGCTTCAAAAGTACCAATTTAAAGTCAATAAAGACAAGGCAGAATTCACATCATTATCAGGGAATGAAGAAGACTGGAAAAAAAATTAAGAAAGTGGGCTCACTCATCAGCAATCAAGAAGATGTAGAAAGGAGAAGACAGCCTTCTTCGGCAGCCCTGTATACCCACTCGTAAATCACTCAGGTGTAATGAGTACTTTGCAGTAAAAATAGAACAGTGTCATTTCCATCTGAAAAAGAATGTATTGCGACTAATTGGCTGCATGTTCTGTCTTATGTGTTCAGTATTGCTGTTTGCTTGGGACTCCCTGTAAAGTGCTTTGAGCACATTTAGTGGATATTTTTTTATTATGCTATATAAAAGAAGCTCATATTTCTTTTTATTTATTTTTATCTTTTAAATATTTGATTGTTATTATTATTATCTCCCTTGTCTTTTAAAATATCATACCTTGGCCTGGAAAGGAATCATTGGAAGATTTCAGCCATATTCATTTGATCAATTCTGATGTTCATAGTGGCCTATTTGTAAATACCTGTGCTACAAACATTTCTCACACAGTAAGGCTATAGAGACATGATGGACACTTACTGCTGTTAGTCTTAAAAGCGTGATTGTCCTCCATTGCCTTTCTTTTTACAAGGATGGACTATCCTTTCTAGTCCTCTCTTTGATCTTGTTGAGTCACTTAATTTTTTTTTGTCTTTCTTCTTCTGCTTGCTGCCCTTAAGTCTAAATCTACATTATTCTAAAGTTTCTTTTGAAAAAATAATGTCAGAAAACAGATATAACAGACTATGCTTTGGAGGCTCTCAGCAAAAGCCGGATAAAAAAAGTTCATCTTGTTGGAAGAAGAGGGCCCCTACAAGTGGCTTTTACCATTAAAGAACTGCGTGAACTAATTAAACTTCCAGGAGTGAGGCCAATTTTTGATCAAGATGATGTTCATGGACTTGATACTGTCATATCTGGTAAAGACTTATTCTCTTTGATATTTTAGAGTTTGAGGCTCTATGCATTATATCATTGTGCAATGGTTGTTTTTTTTTGTTTATTTGTTTTTCACTTTTTGCTTTTTGCTGGGTTTTTTTGGTTTTTTATTTGGAGGGGCAGGGTGACAAGGAAAGGGAGGAGGGGGTGGGGGTTGTAAATTATCTGTTTGTTAAACATATCAGTTTTTTTTATAAGTTTAACTAAGGCTTGATTAACTTTAAATTTCTTAATACGTTTTAAGTTGCTCTCATTTCATTTTAGCTGATCAAGAATTGTGTTCTTCATTACGTTGTTTTACATGGAGATTTGTCATTCTAAACATCAGAAGAGAATAGTTAGTGTTATATATCGATCGCCCAGTTCAACTTCTGAAGAAAATCTGAGAATTTGTAATGAACTTTCAGAAATCAGACAAAAATTCCCATAAGGAAAGTTTATAATCGGGGGTGATCTTAATCTCTCAGACAGTAGCTGGAAGAACGGCACCATATCTGGCCATCAATATCCCCTTTATTTAAATGAATTACACCTCAATACTATGCACAACGTCGGCCTTGATCAAATCAAGGACGAGCCAACGCGAGGCTCCTCAATCTTAGAATTATTTTTCACCAATGATCCAGATTTGATCCAATGCCATTCAACAATAGCTGGCGTAAGAGATCATGATGCAGCTGTATCTGTTAAGACAAACATCGTGTTCAAAAAACAAAAGCAACCCAAAGAAACCATTTATTTGTGGAATCAGCAATTGACAACTAGCTCAAAACAGAATGCAATGAATTTAAAGATCATTTCTTTGAAGATTTCAGATATGACCAATCACTAGACTATGGTATCAAATTAAATCACGTATTCAAAAGATAACTAACAATAATGTGAAAACAAAGAAAAGTTCCTCAAACTGGACCTAAATCAAGGATAAATGATCAAATGAAAAAGCGGCTGCACCAAAAGCAAAAATGATATCGAAAAATGAAAATGTCACAATCTCTAAAAGTATATCAGAAATTTATGGAATTAAAGAAGACTTGCCAGAAAGAATGCAGAGAAGCACATAGGAGATATGTCAAAGACCGGATTGAAGGAGGTGATCAAAATAAAATACAACTCTTCAATTACATAAGAAACAAATCAAAAGGGACGAACAACTGCATCGCAGAACTTAAAGATAAAGAAGGCAAACTCTATAGCAAGCAAAGAGCAAAGCCAATGTTTTGAATAAACAATTCTGCTCTGTATCCTCAAAACAATCATTTCAGCGATGAACTGCAAGTGAGGAAAATTTACTGAATTACCAAAAATTGGATAACATTCAAATCAACATAGATGGTGTGAAAGAATTGCTTTTGAAAATCGATGATAACAAGGCAATGGGCCCTGATAATATACAGTCAAAAAATTCTAAAATTGTCTGCTGAGGAACTCGCACCTATACTCACATTGTTTCTCCAGACATCTTTGGACCAAAGAAAAGTACATCAAGATAGAAAAAACGCTAATATTGTTCCTATCTTCAAAAAAGTGAGGAAACCTCACCTGAAAATTACATAAATTTCTGTCTCTCTTATCTGGATATGCTCAAAAGTCCTGGAACATATAATTTTTAGTAACATCATGAAACATCTTGAAGAACATAAGCTCTTCTGGATTCTGGGTGAAAAGATTGTGCGAAACACAACTAACTGATCACGACTTGTGAAGACTTCCTGAACAACATAGAAAACAAAGGTCAGACAGATATCATCCTCCTTGACTTCTCAAAGGCATTCGATATGGTCCATCATCAAAATCTTCTCAGGAAAATAGAAGCATGTGGTGTGACAGAGAATATCTTGAAAGGGAATGAATGCTTCCTGACAGATCGTACACAGAAAGTAGTTTTAGATGGCCGAGAGCAAGAGTTGAAATCAGGCGTACCCTAAGGAACAGTTTAAAGCCCTTTACTATTTTTGATTTATAAATGACATCCAAGAAGGCCTAAATAAAGGAATAAAACTAAGGCTCTTTGCCGATGATAGCCTTCTATATATAAGCATAGAAACCAGTGATGATGCAAGGCTACTCCTAGACGATCTCAACAGATTACAAAGACTGGAAAAACAATGGAAAATGGAGTTCCACCCACAAAAGTGTCAATTATTAAGGATCACAAATAAAAAGAATCCTATCATTAACAACTACTTCATACATGGTGAAAAACTAACTCAAGCAACAGAAGCAAAATATTTAGGACTGACGATTGATGAAAAGTTGAAATGGAACAAACACATTGATAACATTTGTGGCAAGACCAGTAAGACCATATTGTTTCTGCAAAGACAAATACAATTCTGTCCTTTGAAAGTGAAAGAGAAGTGCTATCAAACATATGTAAGGCCCATTCTCGAATATGGAAGCAGCATTTGGGACCCTCAAACGAAAAATAACATCCACAAAGTTGGGAAAATACAAAGAAGAGCTGCCAGAATGGTAAGCAATAAGTTCAACAAGGAGGTACCGACAGATAAAATTATCCAAGATCTCCAATGGTTGCCATTCCTAACATGGAGACAAGACAACTAATTGACAACCCTTTACAAGACTTTAAATAATAAGATCATTATACCATCAAAACATCTCCAAAAGAAAACATCTTTGACAAGAAGCAAGGTTAACAACTTCGCAATTCCCAAATCGAGAACTGATACCCACCTCTATTCCTTTTATCCATCTACAATCCGTCTGTGGAACAAACTCCCAGTTGAAATGTAAAAGACGAAATCAGTGGAAAGTTTTAAAACTGCAATAAGACTAGGCATAGGAGACCATGCAAGTCTTCACTAATGTAAGTTTTGATCGTCTGTGGCAGAAGAAGAAGATTCAATCATCACTTATTATTTTTAATCCTTCATGAGAGAGGTGAAAATGATCATATAAATTACAGTGATGATTTTCATGTAGCAATCTCATTTTCCATTTTTCATTGTGGAAACGGGAAATGAACAAAAATTGTTTTTTTTGAAGAATGTTGAATATTTCACCCACATTACATTTAATCTATTCTAAGTTTCATTCAAACGTTTCAAATGAATATGTTCAATGATTCTTGACATGTGAGACCTTCAAAATCCAGTTTAAAAAATGAAATAACCAAACAACCAAGAAAGAAAAAAAAAGAAAATGTTTATTTAATAGATTTAGAATTTAGTTGTAGATCTAAATAGATCTAGATCGTTTTATGAAAGTGTTATTATAAAGCTCATCATAGATAGTGATAGAAAATGCTTTACAAGGAAAGAGAATGAAGGGGAGCTTGAAATTGCATTTCTTGACCAGTCTTACTAAATATCTTAAAAGTTTCCTTTTTTTCACATAATGTGTCAATTAAAATTAAATTGTTCCAAAGTCATGTCTATTAAATTGGCTGTCAAAATAGTATTTTGGGAGATATCTGCTTTTAAATTTGGGTGCGTTTTTGGTTTTTAGTTTTTTGTTTTTTGTTCTTCTGATTTGATATATATCTCTATCACTATCAGAGATCTACATCACTCTTTCTCACTTTTTCCTGTCCCTTTTAACTTTAATTTTCCACTTCTCTTTTACCTATATGAGTGCAGATCTTATTAACAAATGAAAGGTAAAAAGGGAAAATGGATCCCTAAGTAAAACTGTTGAACCAGACTGCAAAACTTGACAATGTAAAGCCATATCCAAATTGTATTCCTTTTTTTCGCTGTTGTTGTTCTGCTTTGTCACTTTTATGATTTTTATCCATTTCAGGACTACCACGACCCCGTAAAAGACTTACAGATCTCATTTATAAGACAGCTGTAACTCCTTCTGAAACAGACAAACAAAAATGGGAGACTGCACAAAGGCAGTGTCATGTTGTCTTTCGACGTACACCAATGAGCATTCTTGGGTCAAAGGAAGGAAGAGTTATGGCTGTAAAATTTGCCATAAATCAGCTGAAGGTTCAAGTCCTTTGATTTGTAGCACGATTATTGTAAAAATCAAGGCATTTATTAAGTTAATGAATTTAACTGAATTGATGAAGTTAAAGAAATTAAAGTACTTGTCTTAGCATTTATTTTTACCCTACCTTTAGTCTTCTTAACTTATTGCATGCCAATTGATGTTATATCGTTCATGTGGATGGCCGCGGTTGAATCAATTGACGTCATCGATATGGGTCTCTTTCCTGTTTTAGTCTGTCCCTGCATAAACATGCCACAGCATCGCATTTTATTTGGCCATATATTTTGGCTTACGACATACATCAGCTCATGTTGTGTAATTTCAGGTTGTTGTTTTTTCTTTGATGCAAATAGCTTTTATACCTACGTTATATATGCTAATTACCTGTCAGAAAGAGGTGGTAGTTGTAGCAACGTAATCCGGTACTGAAATATTTACAGCAATTATATTTATAACACTAAAACCTTCTTGCTTATGCGAACATTCATGAGGTAAATCTGTAGCGATGAACAACCTGGTGCAGTAGAACACAGTTACAGCGGGACTTTTCGTTCCAGATGGAGAATCCCACTGTGGGCGTATTCCCGCTGTAGGAATGCAAAGGAGTAGAAGCCATATTTTCTTCAATCTTGTTGATCATGCTGTTTTACGTATCGGTATTGTAGAACTACGTGTAGATCTAGACTAGACAAGTGAAACTAGACGTAGAAGTGGATGCGCGAAGTATCTTAGCTCCATCTTACTTGTCAGAACCATTGACTCCCTACACCCAAAATCGTCACCTAAGGTCCTCGTCTGACACTACCAGGTTAGCAGTGCCCAGAGCAGAGAATAAAGCTTTTAGGGAAAGAAGATTTGCCTGTTTTGCTCCCAAAGTCTGGAACTCACTGCCAAAGAGCATATGAGAGGCCAAAAAAATCATGACATTTAAAAGAGTCTTAAAAACCTATCTTTTTACATTGTAACTTACTTATTTTATTTGCCTATTTCATCCATCTTTAAAAATAGCCTATTTATTGTTGTAGATCTTATTTAACTGTATTTGTTGCGTATTTTGGAGAGGAAAATTGCATACAATGCACACCACTTATATCGACATTTCGCTTATATCGACTTGCTTTGGCTGGTCCCTTTTTTCTTTCTCTTTGTTATTAGTCAATTTAATCCTCTGTATCAACACGCTCCTCCCTCTCATTTTTCTTATATTGACATGTCGATGAACAAACTAGCTAAGCAAGATGAGCTCGAAAGACACTTTAGACCAAGATTATGCTCACTAAATTAGTACAGCTGATCGCTGGCTGTCAATGCAAGCCTACACAAAGAGCAGGTAAAGATGTGGAGGTTGAGGGCGAAGATCTTTCTCTCCACTCAACGCATGCCACTTTTAGTTCTACTCATGTAGTTCTAGACTGGCCAGGGTAGAGCATGTGATGCAGACAGACTCTTCTCATTCTCAAACCACTCCTCACTCCCCTCACTCCACCCCCAGCCACCTCCTAACAGATAGCGTCTCTAGGGAAGCCAAATGCCCCCACCCCCCATGCACAGTACAGTAGTAGACATGTATCAATACAATGACCTTCCCACCACCCCCTCCCTCCCCGCTAATTATATTTCCATGGGGATAGTTTAGTTCCCTGGACAAGCTAGTGAAACTTTTACTGAATAATTAACAAGATAAAAGGTAAAAAGTATACACTATAAAGACAAAACAAAGCAGTGAATATTTTACCGGTACAGGATTTTCTAAGGAAGACATTTTTAGGGGAAGTTACTGTCTAGTTGCTTTTCCTTTCATATTTACAGTGTTTTGACTATGAAAATTTCTCTTGCTCCCTATTTTTTTTTTCCAAAACTCAAACCAAATTTGCACTTGTGCCTTGCTTTGATAAACATGCAAAATATTCCTTTTAAGGCATTATTTCAAATATTTAATAGGAAATGCACTTTTTCTTTTATCACCTGTTATACCTTCTCCTGCATAACACTAGGTTTCATTTATCTTATTAATTTTATGTATTTGAAGGGACCTGACTTTGAATCTCAGACAGCAGTTGTCACTGAGCAGAGGGATTCCATTGATTGTGGACTGGTGAGTGTTGTCTTTGAACAAGGGATAGTACCATAAATACCTATATGGTATTGTTATAAAGTTGAACATTCTATTGGGGTGAGTCAAAGATTGCCTCCTCCTTCATCTTTCTTTTCCTCTGTCATTTCATGTCATTGTTTAATTGATGTAGAAATATTATGCATTTTTTAAACAAAATTAAATAATAGTTTTTGTGCAGATTTGTTAAAATGGTAATATGTAAATGAAATAATTAATAAGTTAATAATTATATCTAGGTTCTACGTAGTATTGGCTATCAAAGTCTTCCCCTTGATAAGAGGATACCCTTTGATGACAAAAGAGGACTTATTCCAAACCAGATGTCTAGAGTTGAGGGAGAGAAAGGTCAGATTTTCTTCATGTAGAAATTGAGTTGATTCAGATCTGTATCCCAAAAAGAAGAGAGGCTTAAGTTAAGTAACATTCATAATTTAATCAGAAAAATTAATGTACCTGTATCTAGTGACAATCATATGTTCGCTTATCTTCAAATAATTTCGTGGATATTTTAAAGCATATATTGTGTGCTAATACAACCATCGTCATCATCGTCATCATCAACAACTACAACCACCACCACCACCACCACCAACAACAACAACAATGATATTGTAATACGTGCCGGGATTTAGGGACAGTTCTATGAAGTTGTAATTATGTTAAAAATATGCTCGTGGCTACTTTTCATCTAAAATAGAGAATTATTTGTAGATGTTATTTTGCTAACTGTTTGACAAATTTGGTTATGTCAGTTCTAAGGCAGGCATTGCTAATAATGTGATTTTTGACAATTTTTATGGTGATGTTTCAGGTCTTTACTGTGCAGGCTGGGTTGGAACAGGACCTGTCGGTGTTATTTTATCCACCATGACCAGTGGATTTGAGACTGGTAAAGTTGTTCTTCAAGACCTGCATTCAGGCTGTCTTGACAACATGGAATCATATGAAAGAGATGCTTTGATCGATGAGCTGGATGGAAAGAGTAAGACATTCAATATTTAAATTTCAACATTGAGAAGAGACTGCTCTTTGGGAAGGAGGGAATTTGATATGCATGCTGTCTTTATTTTAATGGAAGTCTTGGGGATTCTAATAATGCAATGAACCATGGTAATAATGAAATCACCACAACCAACCTCTAGTTCAACCATTATTTATTATAAGTTCTTATTATATTTGAGGTGAGCATACAAATATAAGAAAAAATAAATACAAGGATAGAAGTGTGTATTTGTTTATTTGGTCCTATTGAGTCTGGTGTGGAGCATATCCGAGCTAGCTATATCTAAGGTCCATTGTGTATAATCCTCTTCATGGATGCATTTATTTATTTTTTATTTTAAATGATGTAGAGGTCGCTGTAAACTTGAAACTTCAGCAAAAGTGTATTGAGACTCACTCAACTGAAACACACTCTGTATATATAAGGCTTGTGGTCTCAATTAATGAAACAATCGAAATGACAGAAGATACAGATAAAAATTTTTTTTAGAGGGAGCGGTCAAGTCAGAATGCAAACTGGCTACAAAAACACAAACACAAAAAAATCCAAACAAATATACACATGCTTCAAGAATGAACAGAGAATGAAATAGGCAAGAGCAATTTTGATTTAAATCTACATGTATAATTATAGGGTTTTTTAATTAATTTGTTTGTTTTTTTTTTGTTAGGGGTGGGTGGGAGGGAGGTATTTTTTGTTTTGTTTTGTATTTTGTAATTCAAGCTTTTAATACAGTCGAAGCTGCTTAATTGGAAGTTCAGTTTCGGGCAAATCGTTCCAATTAAATTTCATTCTGATTAAGTGTCACTCATGGCAGGAACGACCTCATAGTTTACAATATACATTGTATATACATCACTAATGGTACCCATGGAATAGTCTACAAGCCATAAGCAATCTGAGTTACACCTGCATTTGTCACACATATAGCTCTCCGATGCATGCTGTCGATAGGTTGTTAAACTGGCTGTTTCAAAGAAAATAGATGGAGCTTTATCACAAAACTTACGGTTAGTTTAGGTGATAGTGATACAACACTTTCTGTGATAGAAAATTATGGAATTCATTATAGTCGTAGTTGTTACAGTCAAAGTAGTAGTAGCAGTAGCATCAGCAGTGGCAGCAGCTGCAGTGTTGGCAGTGGCAGTAGTAGTAGTAGCAGTAATGGAAGTGATAGTGGCAGTGGTAGTTTGGACTGTGTGTCCAGTGTGAGGTATGAAAAAAAAAGGGGGGAAATATTTCCCATGCCCCATGCGACTTAATAGTAGACAATTTTCACATCCTTAAGATGTTTTTCCACCATAACTTGTCTCTTTATTTGAAGGGTAACTCATTCTTCATTGTGCTATATGTCTATGTTTTTTTGGCTTTTCATTGTTGCAGGTGTTTCATTTAAAGAATGGGAGAGGATTGATTTTATAGAAAAGGCAAATGGAGAAAGGACAGGCAAGCCTCGAGAAAAAATGACTGATGTGGAAAGAATGGTCATTTTTGCTAAAGGTCTGGAGTGATACTACATTTTTTTGACACCCAGTCCCTCCATCAGATCAGCTTTAACAACTCACTGACTATGAATATGAAAGGTCCAGTGGAAGATTACGTTGATGATATCCAAGTACTGCTTTGAAAAATTCATAACTTTTTATTTATCATTGTTACCGCATCATTTCTCTAGGAGTGTTGAAAATACATTAAACATATATTGCAGCCAAGCAAATAATGTGTCATTATTTTGTGTGAGTGAGAAAGAATGAAAGTGTCAAATTCACAACCTAAAAATCCCTTCAGGATCGATACATCTTTCACACAACTATGAAAAAAGTGAAATAAAGAAAACAGAGCATAAAATTAATTTAACTTCCAATTATTGAAATTGATTTAACTTCCCCAGTTAATGATAAGCTTCTTTTTCTTCTTTTGGCTTATTCCTAGGGATTCCTAGGGATCACAACAGTAGATCCTTTGTCTCCAACCAGTCCTGTTCATAGCATCTCCCTTTTTCACACTGGCTGCCATCATATCTTCCATAATTCTATCCATATGCCTTCTTTTCGGTCTTCCTCTTTTCCTTTTACCTGGTACTGGTAAAGATATTTTCAGTATTCTCTTACCGGTGTTCTTGTCATATCTCCTCTGAATATGACCAAACTATCTCAATCTAGATTCTCTCTCCAAACCTGCCTATGTGAGCATTCTCTCTAATGTGCTCATTTCTGATCTTGTTACACTTGTACCCATTGAGTATGATTGAGAGACTAGCATGTTTCAGCCACCTCCAGCTGTAATTTCTGCCGTTTTGTTAGTGCAACAGTCTCTAGGCCATACAGTACATCATTGCTGGGTGAATGACAGTCTTACACACCCTGCCTTTCAGTTTTCTAAGTATCCTTTTATCACACATAATGCCTGGCACTCTTCTCCATCCACACCATCCTGTTTCCATCCTCTTCTTCAATTCACTTCTACAACGATCCGTTTTCCCCATTTTCTCACTTCCTACGTCATCAGATAAACAACCGATTAAAACAAAACAAAAGTATCCAACCTGACAACGCCATTGCAATTCAATTTAATTCAAAATATACGCCGTGGTTCTTAAATTGGCACGACGTGTTTGTTCACGTATTCATATACAATACAAGGACGCGATAAATATTAATAATTATAAAGATAGTTAATATGAGAATTATTTGTTTAGCAATATTATTCAGAATTCACGCCACAGTTTCGTAGAATTTCTTTTTGTGAGAGAGAAAAAAAGAAACAGAAATGAATAGATCTATTGGGGTATCGATTTGAATTGTGAACACATTCATAGGACAGATCCGTGGGCTTTTGACGTGAAAGAAAAAGAAAATAGTTTGATTAAAATTGTAATTCTACTTTAGATAAAAACATTGCGGTGTAAGTATAAATATAGATTTAGAGAAGAGATATATCTAGATTTAAATGGATGTTTTCAAAAAATGAAGAGAATGTTTTCAAACAGAGCAAAAGAAGAACAGCAAGGAATCGATAACAAGGTACATTTGTTCTCAATGTAACGGTATTAATCGTTAATTTTATGGTGGGTACGTCTAATTATGATAATTGGATTTATAATTATAAGAGACACTCTTTATTCATGTATCCATCCGTAAAACTTTTCCCGCTGTTGGCTAAGACTATTCCGCTGTAGCTTCCGGGGAAATCCCACGGCATTCCTCTGTCCACAAAATCTCGTCCAACAAGTCAGTTTGTTTAGGTAATTAGAAGTCCTCGGTCTGGTTTCTTCACTTAGAGAGAGAGAGAGAGAGAGAGAGAGAGAGAGAGAGAGAGAGAGAGAGAGAGAGAGAGAGAGAGAGAAAGAGAGAG
>JBBPCV010787697.1:0-10462 GCA_037974505.1 Plocamopherus tilesii
ATAAATAAATAAATAAATAAATAAATAAATAAATAAATAAATAAATAAATAAATAAATAAATAAATAAATAAATAATGGTGGATAAATTATGTTTCAAATTTTGAACCACATGTCATTTTTATGACATTTTTTAGCTAAAAAAAAAAAAAAAGCAAAACTAAAAACAAAAAAGCACCAAGAAACAATGTCTAAATCAGTTTGTTCATTCTGTTAAAGAAGTTATAAAACTAACACTAACTAACAATATTTTATAGCATACTTCTCTTTCCACCATATAAAAAAAACCCCTCAGTTTCTTTATTCAGTTGGTAAATTCATAACTATTACAGGACTTTGAAAAACCAAAGCCTGAAAAAGTAAAAGATTTTCAGACTAAACACTGCTTGAATTACGATGTCTGTCCAGATTGTGCAAATATCTTTGTAATGTTTTACTGTGAAAGCATTTTAAATTAATTTGTATACGAAAAGAAATGTGAATGTCGGATTGTAAACTAAGCTCATAACAATAGATATTATTATTTCTATTCACAGGTTTTTGAATGTAGAAAAGGAGGCACCTTCAGCATGAGTGCAAGAAACAGAAATAATGAAGTGAAAGCTTGCAAACATCAATTTACATTACCTTTTAATTTTTAGCAGTAGCTTCTTCTTTCTACCGTTGTCAAGCATTTTACTGTCAAAAGCATTCACATTCTTCATGGATAAAAGCAAAACTAACTAAAAAATTATCATCTAAAGTGTAAAAAAAAACATTGTGTGATACACATTTTTGTTATCATTTTGACTGAATTTCTTGTAACATGATTTAAGAAATATAACAGTCAAATGTTTGAATCACATTTCATTTCTCTTTTCTTAAAAAAGGGGGAAGCTTGAGATACGTCAAAGTTTGTAAAGTATACTCTGTACTCTAATTGTCTTTCTATTGATGTGAGGATCATAGTTTCTTCACTGCCTTTTGTTTCTTCTGGTCTTATCTTCAGAAGCCCTCTAACATGCTTAGATATTTTTGACGAAAGTCATATTTCTGTATATGAAAGAATGAATTAAGCAAATCATTCACTGAAATCAAGATTATAATTTAATAGTAATCATGTTAAGTCCTCCTTTCCGTTACAAAAAAATTACATACCATTTCTTCTCTCTGACTTTTTGAGTCTAGATTCCTTCCTACCGGTTTATCTTTTTAGTCTGCCTGTCATTATAGCCCAAATACTCTACTCAAAATCTCCATCTCTATTTCCTCTGAAACATGTTGCTAATTTGCTATGAACTCAAAATTTAATTATACTGTTCATGATGACTTCTTTTCTGCTTCTCTTATTTTACTTAACTTTTCTAAATTGGTTAATGTTCTTTGTTGATGCCAATATTTGTATGGTATGGTTGAAATAAAGGCATAAAGAGTAAAGTGACAGTCATGAAAAATAACTGAAAAGAAGAAATTACCTTTTCCAACAAGTATTGACAGCCATTAAAAATAGATTGAATGAATGAAATCTTAGAGATGATGGAAATGTTAATGGGTAAAAGGAAAAAAAAGATTTATATCTGACAACAAAACTTCTTTTTAGGACAGTATTCTTTGTATTTTGGACCAATAAGCACAGACTTCTAACAAAAGGATGAATACACTAACCCTCCTAAACTATGAATTGAATTTACAACATTTATTCAGGGAAATAATCGATTTTCAAAAAATGCATTTTCTTATTGCAATATTCTGAAAACGAGAAAGTAAGTATATATAATACATGTATATTGATATTACTTCTTCCAATGCAAATCCCCACTATTAAACATGACTTGTGGTCGAGATAATAATATATTCACCTGGGATGTAAAACAATAATAAAAATAATAACAACAACAACAATAATAACAATAATAATAATAATAATAATAATAATAATAATAATAATAATAATAATAATAATAATAACAAAGAAGAATATAAAATATTTGACTAATTTAGGCATGTAAAAAGAACTCTGCTATGCATGTACAGCCTCTCAAAATTTCCCTCGACGGTAAATTAAATGTGAAACACATTAGACAGAAATGATCCTTCAGAAGACAAAATTACCTAAAGATAAGAATAATCTTAAATACTTTCTGATGTATGAAATTATTTGTATAGGTACCACACATTAATCAATGTGGGTTCAATTGAATCTCATCAGTTATGTTTGAGCAGTTTTTTTGTAATACATTGATATAAATGCATACATGACTAATATTTTAGCAACATTTTAATAAAAAGAATATTTTATATGTAAGCTTCAAATGGAACTTTTGTAGTATGAGACAACTTGATAGAATCTTTCCAACCATGCTGTTCTAAAGTCTGATCAAGGCCTTGTAAAATTTGATTGACTTCATTGGAATATTTTTCCCCTATGTGATCCTTATCACTTGCAACTTTCTTAGGGCTAAGGTTCTTAGGTTCATTGGAGAGGCTTTGGCTGAGCTTCTTTAAAGATGGAGAATTTCTACTTCCAGAATCATTGGAAGGGTTTACATTTAGGATTTTCTTATCTTCAAAAATAGCCTGCTTCATAGCAACATTGGAGCCAGGATAATCCTTGTTAACTTGGTTAGATCCATTTTGCGCCACAGCATTGCGTTTCGGAGAGAGATTATTGCGAGTTGTGCTAGACTGAGTGATTAATGTGGGTCTGGATCGAGGACAATAAAACGGATCTGACGAAGGAGTTTCAGAGTTGATTGGAGTATCCTTATTTTCCAATGCGACCTCTGATGGATGAGTGTCAGACCTCTTGACAAGCGGCTTTGACCTAGTTGTTGAAGTTTTCAGAGGAGGTGCCATAGAATTTTCATCAATAACATAATCAGGAGATGGTGTACGGATTCTGCTAGCTGGAACAGGTCTATAATTCCTAGGAGTTTGGGAGCTATTTACTTGATCCGTGGCCTTTGCTTCACCTCTGTCACAATATCCAAATGCAGATTTGCTATTGAAATGTTGAAAATGTTCATTTTTGATACTGCTTTGATGGTCTGAGAATGGTTTCTTTTGCATGTATTGAGTTTGATTCTTTGTATTTTCAGATGTTTGATTGAGAATTCTGGTGTTCTCAGAAAGCTTTGTAGTATTTGATTTAGGTTCCACAGGATCTCCATATGGATCTTTATCTGAATCACTGCCAGTGTAAAAGATATGACTGTATGACTCCGATTTACTGCGGGTGGATCTTACAGCAGAGTGGCTGTGTAAATCTGGCTCACGGAAGTTTATACTCACACCACTGTCATGCCTTTCTATTCTGTCGGACCCATGCTCTTGTGATGTTTGTGTGATCTTTCTGGGAGTTAATTCAGATGGTTTTGACATGTTGGTTAAATTTTCAGTCGAAGTTTTCAACATCCAGTTCTCCTCCCCTCTAACCCCAT
The DNA here is from genome assembly GCA_037974505.1 of Plocamopherus tilesii. Taxonomy (NCBI): domain Eukaryota; kingdom Metazoa; phylum Mollusca; class Gastropoda; order Nudibranchia; family Polyceridae; genus Plocamopherus; species Plocamopherus tilesii. Next base: position 3,418 of record JBBPCV010787697.1, read on the forward strand.
TGGCCTGGTATACTTTCTTTGGTGTATTAATATCTGAGAACTTTGTCACTGTGTAGGGATTATTCTGTCCATTTAAGACGCGTCTAAATTCTTCATCCTGGCTAGCCCTCCTGTCCTCTTCATCTTCTACATTATTTAGAGTAATATCAGATTCACACACAGACGTTGTAACAGATATGACATCATACAAAGAGGATTCGTCCTTCTCATGTTTATATCCTTGTGTCAGGTGACCAGATGGGGGGTGCGAGGGGGATGCTATTTTATCATTTGTCAGCTGAGACTGAGTTGAAAGAGTTCTGTTCGGATGGTCCATGCCAGGAATGTAAACATCTCGCCGAAAAAATTTATCGGGCGATTCTCCACTGATACCATGATGTCCCTGAATTGTCAGGAAGAAAAGAATTTAATCATTGAATGCATTGATTTCTATATTGTCAGATTTGTCTAACATTAGTTTATGCTTTAATAATTATGTCATTCTAGTTCTAATGTACATCATTTATTCAAGATATTATTAATGTTTACTTTAATTGAGGTATTTAAAGGTCTAAGGCCTATACCATCCTTAAAAAATATGACATGATATGATATCATAAGATATGATATGATATGATATGATATGATATATATCAAGATATGATGTGATATGATATGATATGATATGATATGACATGATATGATATGATATGATATGACATGATATGATATGATAAGATATGATATGATATGATATGATATGATATGATATGATATGATATGATATGATATGATACGATATGATATGATATGAAATGACATGATATGATATGATATGATATGATGTGATATGATGTGATATATGATAGTATTGGGATTAATTTTATTATGATTATGAATTTAGGTTTAGAGTACATGTATTTAAAAAGGAAAATTATATGGCTTGGAAAGTTTGTGAAATAAAGTTACCTTTTGCTTAGATTGTACATAATGTACCCATTTTTCATAGTCAATCATGTAGCCTTGTTCATGGGGAGTGACCCAAGTCAGATCATTCAAGGGCAAATCTCGATCTAGAAAAATTCAAATAAGTATGATTTAGTGATAGAACAGTGCAAATGGTACAGATTTAAATTGGATGTTAATTTACAAGTGGTTTTCATCAGGTCTATACCATCATGCCTGCGCCCTTGTGAACTAACAGAACAATTTTAGTAACAAAGATGTTATCATGTGACTTTTTCATTGCAAAAGAAAACAGTAGAAATAGTTGAATATTGTTCTTTCTTAACTTGAACACATTCCTTGCTTTTAAAGTGTTTGCAGAGGTTGTGATAATCATTGCCTATTATCTGAAAATTCACACACTTTCTATATATTATATATAATTAAATATATATATATATGTGTGTGTGTGTGTGTGTGTGTGTGTGTGTGTGTATGTATTATGGCAATAAGCATTTTACGTTTGAATTTCTTGGTATTTTATTTCATGTTACAGGTAGAGCATTTTAAGTAAGTGACATATAACAAGACAATAAGAAAAGCAGCTGTATTAGGAGCTTGATTTCTCAGGTTGTAAAAATAAGAATGCACTTACTAAATATTGAGAACTTACGTATTTTATTTCCATATTTTTGATCAAAATAGAATTCTGAGATGCCATCGGAATTAAACTCTTTCTTCAAGTCAGACTGAAAAAAAGGATTACCGTGAACAAAAACAATGAAGGGCTCTTAAACACTTTGTAGCAAAAACAATGAAACTTACATTTTTTCATAGCAAACATAAATTTAATGCAGCAATCTTGATTTGCTTTCAGAAATTTTCTTTCTTATTTTTCCATTTTTATTTTGTTTTGTTTTTTAACAGCTGAAATACAGAGTTTAAAATTGAGTTGAGATATCAAATTTAAGAAGTATAAGAAACCGGCTTCAAATGAAATAGCCATCTTTAGCACAGAAATAAATCAAAGAAAAGTCACAATAATTTTTTTTTTCTTTTTCAGCTGTATCAGGACATATTGTTATTTTGGCATGTAAGAAATGCAATATTCACCTAGTCCTTTTGAAAATCAAAGATAGAATATATTTATTAATTTTTGAAATGTTTGTTATGCTAAATCATAAAAAAGCTATTCAAGCAAAAATTTGAGAAAAAAAAAAATAAAGACAAAAAAGCAGAAACACAATTAAGAGGAAAAGGACATTCTGTCACAAAAATACATGTATGCTTTACCTTTATTTTCCTAAGAAGTGAGTCCACCTAGGGAGACAAATATGGGTAATAAACACTGATTGTTTGAATCAAATAAAAAACAAATCTACATATTGTCACATCATTCTTCTTCATAAAAACTGACAAACTCAGTTAAATGATTATTTTTGTCAACATGCCAATTATCAAAGAGGATTTAAACTGAGAAAGGCAGTATTTTAATGAATTCAAATATAATATTTTCATTCCTTTCTATATAAAAATGAAAAGATCATCATTTCAACTCACATCAATATATCGTGTTTTCCATTCACTGATTTCTTTGCGGAGATCATCAAATTCTAGGCCAACCCCTTGAGCATTCTGGAATGGATTCATAACATTCCCAATGAATTATTCACTTCCGTATAATATTGTTGACCAAAGCAATATACAACATTAACAAAGGCAGGAGGAAGAGAATTGTAAAACATAATCCGTAGCTTAATTTCAGCACTGGTCAAAATAAAAGCAATTATTCCATCCATAAAAGAGGCTTCAAAATATATCTTTGCAAGCCAATTGTAAAATTTTCATTTAATAAGCTTTAAGTATCATACCAACTATGGATTGCATGCTTAGAATTTAGAAGCCAAAAGAATAATGATATTACATTAAATCTGCCAATTATTCATATATTTTCTTGAAAAGTGTATTTTTGTGTACGCTTATTTCTGTATTTGCAATTTTTATTCTATGTCACAATTTTCAGACACACATTTTTTATATGTGTGTTTGCAATTTTTATTCAAAGTCAAAACTTTAAAATGTTTCACATCTTTCTTAAAAGGGTGAGTTAGTTGTTTATAATGTGTTCCCAAGGTTTAGTTTTTATTGTGAAGTGCTCTGATCCCTTCATGCAGACGTGGGAGAGTGCTCTACAATTATGTTTTCATATTATTATTTTCAGGTGTCATGATCAAATGAATAGTGTTATAGCTTGGAAGGATATTTTAAATGATATTAAAGAACAACATATTTTTCTCTGATCTAAATAGAAAAAAAAAAATCAAAATATCCATTCATTTTGTAAAATTTTTGCTGATGAGGCAGAGATTTTCTTCTGTACATGATTGGGAAAACTCAACAAAATGATGTTTATTCAATGTTTCAATGGTGGTCTTATAAATGGCAACTACACTTAAATTGATAACATAGATTGCTTTATTCATTTTTCCTGTTTTTGATTATACAAGGAGAGATACATTCATTTTTTTTACAAGACGATATTTTACATAGTATTGACATAATTTATTTTTGCTTAAAACAGTCAAATCTTGGAATTATCTTCATTTTCAAAAAATTAAAAATTCCAAGTCTCTAAACAGATGATTGCCATTGAAAAGAAGCGTCATATGACCAGGTTCATTTATGAAGAATCAATACTCCAATTTGAATGCATGGTTTATTTTCATTGTGAAATTCTAATTTATGCCATGAATATGTTGTTAATTCTGATATACCAGATTGTCTAGCAGTCGCAGATTGTGATGGGACCTTGGTGTTTTATTTGATAGAAAACAGACTTTTGATTTACACATCCATCAATGTATTAATTAAAAAATCAAACCAATTAATCGGTATCATGTAGAGAAGCTTTTGTTTATTAAATGAAAGTAATTTCAACACACTTTATAAGGCAACTGTCTGCCCACGTATTGAATATGGAAATTTCATATGGAATCCTTTTTTAAACACCAATCTGCGAGTATTGAAAATGTCCAAAGACAAGCCACAAGGCTTGTTCTACACATTGCACAACTGTCATATGTTGATAGACAGAAATCCTTAAAACTGCATTCTTTGAAGTATAGAAGAATGAGAGGGGATCTAATCCAATTGTATAAACTCGTCCATGGTATAAGTAATATTAATTATAAACACTTTTTTCGTTTTTCACATGTTCAATATACATGACATGATAAACATGAAATTTATATCGAGGGTAGTACTACAAACATTAGAAGTAATTCATTAATCTTTAGAACTGCCAACATTTGGAATAGTCTTAAATTTCAAACTAAGGACTCAGATAAGGTAAATCAATTTAAAAATAGAATTGATGGAGAACTTTTTAAACATAATTTGATGTTTGATTTTGATGAAAATTAATTAACACAGCTTTGAATTTTTGCAACTTGAGGTGCATTTGCTTGCCTTATTTTTCTACTCTAATGAAAAGGTATTGCATTTACTCTAATCCTTTTTGTCACATAAAAGTGTTTTTTTATAGATAAAAGCCATATCAGTGATGCATTTTGGGGGTCATATGTTAAAGATTAACACAATCAGTTCTTCTACTTAGGTTAAGGTTATTAATTAACTTTAACTTTTATGGCTCCATCATACATTTACCCCAACGGAGATCAAAATTAAGTACAATATTTTGTTCACATAAATTTCATATTAATGACATAAGTGACAGCATGCATTTTATTATTATATGGAAAAGCATATGTTAATCCTGTAATACATCATTTTAAAGACATATTTGCCTGTAAGCTCAATAGATTGTTATGTTATGTCATGACATATTGTATTATAAAAACAAAAAAGAAAGAAGGAAAACCCTAACAGCAAAACGAAATATCAAAATATAACTGAAGATTTGGGTTATGTTCTGATAAGATAATATATTCCTGATTATGCTTCTCTCCTATATTACAAATCCAAACACTCATAGTATTATCAATCATACATAAAGCTTTAAGATAAAATGGCAATCTAAATTGTCGATAACAGCAAAAAATCCCTACACAATCAAATTCCAACAAGTGCTTTGGCTGTCATTGGAATTAATGTGGGAAGATAGTCATTGAAAACTCTAATAGATTAGACAAAGACAAATTAGGCTTTCTGATAATATAACCTTTACAAGCCAAAAACATCTGCTATCTAGCTCTCAACTGTACATGAAGTGAGCACATAAACATTCTTATGCCAATGTTGCAATTTTTGTTGTGATTGTGACTCACCGTTTGGATGCAGTCCAAATTCAAGCCTGCCTCTTCCAGTTCATACGGCAGAAACACTCTCATGTTGGATGATCGGCACGTGTGGAGCATTGTGTTTAGAAGTCGTAAGAAATTAACCTGGTACAAGATTAGAAAATGATTTTTTTTTGTTTTCTGTCCTTTTATGAATCTGCAAAAGCAATTTATACTTATTATTAAAATCTTCATTTAAAGTTCATTTAAATTTAACAGTCGCTCCATAACCATGCCAGTAATGACTTATCATATTACGAAGGGAATAAAATATAAATTGAAATAATAATCTGTTCATTATCTTACTAGAGTAAAGAAGCAATATGCTGCAACAAAAACACTGACGTGTTTCAAAGAATGACCAAATTTAATTTTTAGTTGGTAGACTTTTAAACTCTACTGACCTATACATTGAAACGAAACATATTTAACTGAATGTATTGTATATCTTCGCGCCATGGTAAAGCTTGGTACAGTTATATTGTGTCCCTCATACAGTACTTTTGGTTCTTATGATTGAAAAAAAAAACAACATCCAAAAAACATCATAATAATAAGATTTTTAAAAAATAAATAACAGGCTGAATGACAGCTCTATAGAAATAAAAATAGAAAAAAAAATACAGAAAGTAGTAAATAATTAAACTGCATCTTTCAAAAGAGATCTGAGCCCATATGTATATATGAGTAACAACAACTGTCCTTTCCTGCCACAAAATAAAAATATACTGCTAAACCCTTGTTCACTATCCTTCTACTATAGCCAAAAGTGTCATATATTAGTGTTGCTCTCCTAGGGAAAAAAATACAGATATATATATATATATTTGATGTTCATAAAGTTAAACCTTTGTACGCACATCCTTGTGGGATTTTATATTGGTATGGGGGAGGGGGCGTGGGGAGGAGGAAAGGATAATAGCAAACCTGAAAAAGCACTTGGGATACACCTCTAGTCTGCATAATACTTGTCAGCATTTTGAATCGAGTGCCCTCTGCATATTGCAGTCTAATGGCTGTAAAGGCATCAAGCACTTTGTCTACTGAAGAAGGTCCAGTGATGATAAGTGTCAGGATCTTGATTAAAAACAAATTAGTACAAAATTATTTCTTGTTTATGAAACAGAAATTTGCCCATCAAGCAACAAAGAAGTAGGCAAACTCACTAAGACCATATAATATAACACTATAATTACCTTTTCCTGTTAAGAACTCTTGACAGTTCTTTTATATAAAGTAAAACAAAATATTAAAGACGCAACCCTCAAGCTCCAAAGGGAATGGCAGAAAATGAATGAGAAAAATGAAAAGAAATCCCATGCCTCCCTTCTTTCCCCTCTACCCCCTCTCTCTCTCTCTCTCTCCTGTAAGTAGATAAGTAACTCCCACACTCCCTAACCCCCCCCACCCGACCCCCACACCTCCCCCAAAGAAAACAACAAACAAACATACAAACACAAAATAAGAAAAAAAAAAGAAAAAAAGGAAGACAATCTACCCCCCCCCCCCCCCACCAAAAAACAACAACAAATTCAAGTCAAAACAAAACAAATCAAAAACAAAAGAAATCGATCATGAGACAAAACAAAACAAATGCATTTATATAAACAAGTTATCAGCGGAACGAGGGCAAAACAACAAAAGTTTTAAAAAATCCACAAAAAAAAAAAAGAAGAGGTTTCACCAATAAAACACCCTAATAGTGTAGTATCGTAAAAACATACCTCAAGGGCGGTAATTCTAGACTTGGAGAAGTTGCTCAGCAAGCACGTGGTCACAGTCAGAAGGCCTGAATTATCATCCAGGAGTTCATCAGTGGGATT
>JBBPCV010787808.1:0-2500 GCA_037974505.1 Plocamopherus tilesii
CTCTCTCTCTCTCTCTCTCTCTCTCTCTCTCTCTCTCTCTCTCTCTCTCTCTCTCTCTCTCTCTCTTCCTCCCCCCCTCTTTCTCAGTCTTTCTGTGTCCCTCCTAGAGGAAATGAATCACTCAGTCCATTGCCATCTTTCCTAGCTTAACAAGAAGAATAAACTCTTTTCTAAGAGAAAACTCATAAAGCGTTATTCAGTTAAATAAATCTTATAGGTGATCCTCTAGAGATGATCACATTTAGAACAGTGGGAAGCTGGGAATAAACGTGATGAATAATGGAAAAATGAATGAAATTATGCACATAGTGCTAAAATGGCTATGTCATTTAAATTAAGGATTTTCCAACCAGAAATATAAAATTTGATCAAAGATAAAAAATATCAAGGCTTTCAAATCTTCTAGATTAAAAAACAAAACAAAACAAAACAACAACATTATATAGACACACATAATAAAATAATGCTCATCATCATGGTACATGTAAGTTTGCGGGATTTTTTATTGACTTGAGTAAATGCAAGGAGAAAAGTAAAAGCTGGGAGGTAAGGGAGCTAACGAAAGTAGGAAGCAGTTACCGTTCCTAAATGGATTTTTTCAAGAATAGCTTCAAATGACCTCTTTGACTTCCACAAGCCTATAACATATTGGCAGGGGCACGATTTAACTCTTTGGCTTCCCCGAGCCTACAATATATTGGCAGAAGCACGATTTATGTCTTTGACTTCCACAAGCCCATAATATATTGGCAGAGGCACGATTTAACTCTTTGGCTTCCATAAAACTATAACATATTGGCATAGGCACGATTTAACTCTTTGACTACAATTTGCCCATAATATGGTCAGGATGCGCACGAGCACACTCGTCCAGATAAATGGGCGAAATATAGTCAAAGAATTAAATCATGCCCATGCCGATGTTTTCTGCTTATGGCAGTCAAAGAGTTAATGTTAACTTACAAAGTACGTGTACCGAGGAGGTGAGACCATATTATAGAAAGCCCATCGTATTCATGAAGAAATGAAAGATAAAGGGGCAGATAAGTAGGATTGCAATCATGAGCACCTGACACCTTGACGAAAGCAAAACAAAACAAAACAAAACAAAACAAAAACAAAACAAAAAAAAAATACAAAGAAAATAACCCAGACTAAAAACAATATAATAATGATAAAAATTACAAAAAAACAACTAATCCAAGTGATTGTTATTAGCCTAGTTACTGAAAGATTTCTAAATTCACCAATGGAAATTGTCCATTTTTTGCTACAAAAATCAATTACATTAAAGGTGATTTGTCCATGAGAAATTACCACAGAGAAGTACTTTATAAAATTTGACATTGAAGCATAACAAACAACCTAAAAAAATTTTAGTGACAGAGTTTCACATGAGACTTCTGGCACTTTGTGTGTTGTATTGGTGAGAACACAGTGAAAATCTTAGAATGATAAAATAAATTTTGACAAAGTGCAACATTTAGCTGGAGTCTTGTTGATAACTATTGAATCAATTTACAGAATTACGTTATGACCACTTTTTCATTAAAATTGATTGCAGATGCAAACAATAATTTCAAGTATCCAAATGGATGATCAAAATATTTTACTTTCATAGAATACATACTATGAATATGAACATGGAAAAGAATTATGACATGACATGTATATAAAGCTGGCACAAATTTGATAGAACTCTTGATCGATAAAGTAAGCAAATATACGGAACATTTCTAAGAGAAGACTAAAATGAAAATAGCATATAGCATAAGTGTGGAGGGGAGAATTATAAAGATATCACTGAGATCTATAGGTAAACGCCCAAAGCTCGGTAAAAAATAACAAAATGCTTCATACAATACAAACTTTCCTAATAACAATAATGATGATTATCTGAGTTCTAATTTGTCTTGTTTCTTGTTTCTTTCTTCTTTTCAGCAGAATGAAAAACAGGCAATTTCATTTTGATTTTACTTTGAATTCCCTCAGCAACTTCATCAAAGGAAATGCCAGAGCAGCTGCACCAACACTAAAGCAGATGTGAGCTCCAAAACTCCAGTACACTGCAAGAGTTTTAAAACAAAAATGGGTTATTAAATGGGAGATTAGAGTCGTTGGCATATAACCATTTCTTGATAACTGATAGTATAACATATGGATGAAAGTGAAAGATATCCACTGCAGAAAAAGATAAATGGCTACAAGGCAGAGATGGAGATTGTTCAAACATTAGATGTCACAAACATAACTGGGAATGGAGAGGCTCAAGGAAACCATGAAAAGTGATGCTGACAATGATAATAATGATGGAAATAAAACACATTATAACATGACAATACCCTACTATTTTGAATGCAACCAAATTAAAAGGCAGACTGAAGACTACATTTGTATCAACTTTGAAAAAAGACATAAAGAGTAAAATCTCCACCAAGACACTCAAAATATCAAGGAATTTAGAAAAACTACAACAGATAGCAGCAAATAGATGGGTGGA
>JBBPCV010787808.1:7500-10460 GCA_037974505.1 Plocamopherus tilesii
TGTTCTTGTTCTTGTTCTTGCTCTTGTTCTTGTTCTTGTTCTTGTTCTTGTTCTTGTTCGTGTTCTTGTTCTTGTTCTTGTTCTTGTCCTTGTTCGTGTTCTTGTTCTTGTTCTTGTTCTTGCTCTTGTTCTTGTTCTTGTTCTTGTTCTCTTTCTTGTTCTTGTTCTTGTTCTTGTTCTTGTTCTTGTTCTTGTTCTTCTTCTTCTTCTTTTTCTTCTTCTTCTTCTTCTTCTTCTTCTTCTTCTTCTTCTTCTTCTTCTTCTTCTTCTTCTTCTTCTTCTTCTTCTTCATCCAATTATACGTCGTTCGGCTTATCCCGTAGGAGTCGCTAGAGCAAATATTTCGTCTCCAAGCAGTCTTTTATCTCTAAGTACAATTTTTACAGTAATGTTAATTGATAAATTATTTTACGAATGTTTATTATGTTTAACCCGTGAACGTTTAGGAAAAAGTCTGAACATGAAATGGAATTTTCCGCGAAAACTGATGAACGAATGGGATTTATTATAGATATCCATGGTTACAATCTTTGGTTCATGCGTGAAAATCACGTCAATTACACAAATCAATTATCTAGATAAACACTTTTATCCATATCGCTCGTTACGGACAAGAACTTAGTGCGGTGACTCCTCGAACCAATTCTGCCTTTTCATTTGTCTCATCAGGTCTCCCAGTACAACATTAACGAAACCTTCTATTTCTAACAGTTCTATAAATGTAAAAATGAGTTTCCTCGGAAAGCCAGATTTCATTGTGCTATTCGTGATCCCGATGACGTTTTTTCCTTTAACAATTGACACATATTCATTCGTCTTTAGTTACCAAAATCAGTTAGTCTCTGATACACAGAGATAGTACAGGGGGAAAAGATCGAATTCGCGATGCAATATCCTTGACTGACAAGTGTTATTAGCACCATCAATTGTTAGTTTCCGTTTCGGAGTCTCTGGTTTAGCAATAACAAAATTATGAACGTTATCAGTATTTGTTGGATTTTTTTAATAGGAGGAAGTCTTCCACTTTTGTCGCCATGCACTATTGTAAGATTAACTTTACATGACTGATTTACCTTTCTTTTAGGGCAATGTCTCAATATTATATGGACCATTGCGGCAAAATTTACAGCAAACATTGATGAGAGAAAGTGATTCATACCAGGCTTTGATGGGGAAAATCATTGGTTTATCGATGAAAACCATTCGAATAAAAGAATGAATTATCTAAATATACCAAAATATGATAATAACAATGGTAATGTGATAGTCTGAAGAAAAAAAAAGTCAGAATTTAGGAACATTCATTGATATGCCAACGTTGGAATGCCGGAAAACTTGGCTGTACGTATAGCCAAAATTATATCTCTGATTAGCAACGACACCACCAACCAAATCAAGAACGTCATCATACTTATTACTCTTTTTAACTTTTGAAGCTCAAATCGTGAAAAGATTAATTTTCTTATTCGCACGGTAATGTTAAGGCATCATTCAAAAATACCATTACATGTTGATGATTTTAGAAATTGTTTACACCTATTAAGATTTATTACGTTATAATTCATGTTAGAATCACTTTAATTTTGCTACTACGATGACGGTTTTAAAACCATATATATCAGCATCCTACATTGCCATTAATCCTGTAATTTATGCTTCATTTCAGTTCACTGCAGAGCAGCTGGCCAATTTATAAGCGTAAGTATTTAATTATTATTTCTCACTCCCCTTAAATGATCATTTTGATTTGTTTGCTTGTGCTCTTTGTTGCTTCTCGATGCTGTTTTTATTTGTTAATTTATTATACTTCCGGGAAATAAAAAAGAAGCAACTTTTTAGAGGCCTTGTCATATGATCTATGTCACCATGACCCACTTTGTTTTAATTGCTCTCACTATCTCTATACTCTGTATTTGTCTTCCCATGTGGCCATTTACCTTGTATATTTGCTTTGCCTTTTCTCCATATTATAATGCAAATTGCCATTATAATGCTTATAAGATTTTACATATTGTGACAATTGTTGGTGTTTCCACTTGATCCTCTCACCTTTGTCCATCCTTTGCTATATTTCATGGATCTAATTCTATTACTTCTAGTATCAAAATCAGTTATGTAATGTGTATGTATTTATGCTTATATGTGTTTGAAAGCATTACAGCATTCATATTGTAACTATTACTAAAGTATACTTAACACTGTATCTATGTTCTAAAGTCATATTATATTGAAATGGGACCAACATTTCCTGGAAACAATGAATAAAGTTTAATTAATCTTATCTCATCTTATTGTATCTTTACTTATCTTACCTTCTGTATGTTAAATGTTTGGTTTTGCATGTTTGCTTTTGTTTTTGTTGCGGTCTTTTGATTTTTCTTTGGTATTTTTTATGTTTTGTTTTGGTTTGGTTTTGGTTTTTAAAAAACAGGGGGAGAGGGTTTGCTGATCGAGTAGCATTTTAATATTTCCTCAAATATAGTCATTTTCATCTACTTCTTTCTCTTAATGCAGAATGGGGCACGCGTTCTAAACAACAACTGCAATCAAATATTTTACTGTAACTATGGCAACGTAAGAAGGCAATGGTTTTCATGTCCACACGGATCCCATTGTCGATATGGCCAGTGTTTGTGTAAGCCCGGGTACAGACAGACAGGCTATCACCAACGAGTGGCGCAATGCACAGGTGAGTTCTTCGGTGTGAAGAAAGATAGATGGAAACATATACTCAGACAGATAGATAGAAATGTAGATAGATAGATAGATTGATAGATAGATTGATAGATAGATAGATAGATAGATAGATAGATAGATAGATAGATGCATTGATAGATAGTTTCATACTGAGATGGATAGATAGATTCTGATAGATAAAGAGATAGATAAATAGATAGATAGATTGATAGATAGAAATGCATGAATACATTGTGATATATGTATATATATATTATTATATA
>JBBPCV010788029.1:0-10450 GCA_037974505.1 Plocamopherus tilesii
TATCCATGAACAAAACAAAAACAAACAAAGCAAACAAAGCAAACAAAACAAAGCAAAATGAAAAATAAAAACAAAAATAAAAAAGAAAAAAGAGTCATGACAGCAGTTCATCATGCTACCACCATGATGAAAGAACAGTAAAACAAAGTGTAATATTAACAAAGCAATTTTTATGATTCAACTCAATGAAGATGCGCTGGCCACACAGGGCCAGCACTCAACCTGTCCAGGAGAGGCACGCCAGCCGTACGCGGCCGGCAATATCTATAGCCCAATTAATTCATCGAGAAACACAGCACAGTGGGATGTGAGACTTTAAAATGAAAGTCGAACCGGATGTTGTCGTTCCTTCACTCCTTACAGCTCACTAGCATCTTTGTTTAGACTTCTACGGCTAGTTTTAGGTCTTTGGTATCAAAAGTCGGAACCCATCACATTAAAGACTGGGAACCCTTAGAACAACTCAAAAACAAATAAAAACTCTAAGATTACAAATGCAACATTTGTTTACACTTGTTTCGTGGATTATCACAGCAAAAAGTATTACACATAATTCACAGGAATAAAGCTTTGAGCCTGCGATTCATCTTTTCTATGATTTTAGTTTTATATATATATATGTTATTGAATCTGTTGACGTCATTTTTGTTGTGAAAATAAAAAATACTTTCTGAAATAATTGAGGAAAGCCTTTGTTTTGCAAACAACACTTTATTGCGGTACATATAAATATATATACAGAGCCATTAAAATCAAAATAAAACAAAGCATAGAGGCTGAAGCTTGCACACTTCAATTCTGTCGGGTCAGAATGCAATCTTCATTGTCACACCGAGGCCAATGGCCTAACAATCCAATGTGCTTGATGAAGATGTACGGCGGTAACATTTTTGATTATAAAAAAGATATTTGGTGGACGAGAGGAAATTTCTGACAAGTCTTGTCAGCCAAGAGATTTCCTTTTGATAGCTCCATCTTTGACTAGACATACAAAACACATGATGTACACCTTACTTTTGTTTATTTTATAACCACTAATCATAAAAAAAACCCAACTTGGTTTCATAAAAACATTATCTTTTTTTTTATTTCTGTTTCATGTAATTTTGCCCCACTGTATGAATATCAGTGATGCTTGTGTGCCAAAGTCCATGACACTATTGCTATGCCGATACGAAGGATCGAGCTGTCAATGATTTTCATTTTCTTGCATTTCAGGACGTTTCCACTTTGACAAATCTATAAGATATGACAACATCACAAAGTTGCTACATGTAAAAACATCAAAATTATGACTCAAACCTTTTTTATAAAGCATAATCTGGGGGAGGGAAAAAAATGCTTTGATAGGTTGCGGCAAAACTAAAAAGGCAGTAAAAGGCATTTTTGTCATGGTAAACCTGTCACTAGCTACTATGACAATCACTTTCCAACAACCACATTCACTTTGAAACTGCTCCACAACCTCGAGAAGGGCCAGTCATGACAGTGATATATATGCTTACTCAGAATAAATCTTAAGGCCCTTAAAAACAAGGCATTGTTCAAACTTAAACAGTTTCAATACATGACAAAATGATTCATCATGAGGGAGTGATTAATACAACAGTTGCAAAAGTTTATGTTTATTTAAATGAACACCAATAACAAAGACTCACCACGGTGTGAAAATATCCATTGACGTGCCTTTTAAACTTCTCCCTACTAGCAAGGATGATGTTACACAGCTGAAATCAAAGATTTATAAGAACACATGATTTTAACAGGAATCAAGGATTGGGAATCAAACTGGCCTGATACTGAGAAACTCCAAACCCTCTGCGCCCTCAAACCCCCTCTCAATCATCACAATACCTATCTTCATTCCATTGTGAAAATTGTTTGAAATACTAGTTAAAATAATCAAGAGGGAAAAAAATTGGCTGATCTTTGTTAGTTTTTGGGTGTTTTAAAAAAAAATTACAGTGTGGTTTGGAGGAAAGCCTCACTTGAAAGCTTCAATGCCAAATCCAAATTCAATGCCACAGTGTGTAATGTAAAGAGCGACATTTAATCTAGTCATAATTCATACGGGCTGCAGACTGAGATGTCCCTTGTGCAATATCTACTTTAATGGATATGATGTTGAGGTCTCGGAGAAAAATATTATTTACAACATATTTTCGCACCCAAACTAAAGATGAAAGTGACTGCTGGACAATAAACAGACAGTGGGAGATTTTGTCAGTATGTCAGAGGGCTGGTTCAGTAAAATGGCCGCTGCTCTGCATTCACTTTGAGAGCTGAGAAGGCTTCTGAATTGAAAAGAGTCAAGAAAAGCCCCTGTAAAGCATGCAGAGCATGGTTGTGTGAATTTGGGCTACAGTATGTCTGGATCTCCTTATTCTGTCTACTCTTGCCCGACTTTTCCTTCCCTTCTGACCTTTGTCCTGGTCTCTTTCTGACACGTCCCCTGACTTAACATATGGTCAAAAACCCATCTTCCTTCAGTTTAAAAGAATATTTCATTCAACTTTATAGAATATCTACAAAAGACGTGATAAATGTATTTTCATAATGAATAATTAAATCATTTCCACAAACACATTTAAAACATTTTCATACAGATTGCTCATTTTTCGCTTACTGGAATAAAATGACCTACTTCACACTCAAATTTGGTTCTGTTAGGATCATTCAGGATCTCTTTTGAAGCATCGTCTATTGAATCATCATCGCCACCCTTGGGATGGAAATCTTCGTCCATAATACATTCATCTGCATCTACTGTATGGTCATCTTCATCTAAAGCATGGTCTTCATCTACGGCATCATCACCTTTTGACGGCTTGTCCTGACTTTTGTCATCTTTCTCATCATCTTTACAGTCTCCTAAAATGTTATTTTGGTGGAGGAAAAAGAAAAAAATAATTCGAACAAAATAAAGTTGGCCGCCTTCAATCGGAATTATTACATTGTTTTTAAATTTAAAAGCTGCTCAAATTACAATAACGGACAATTTGCATTGCTTGGCTTTCTAAACTGTAAAGAACTGTCTACATTAAAGTGTGAGCTACTGACAGGAATTTGAACTTTGTTGTTGTTTTGGGGTTGTTTTTTTATTATATTAACTCAAAAAGTCACCACTAGCTAAGAGGGAGAGTGTTCCAAATATTAAAAAAATCAAACCACTAAAAGGGAAAGGATATTGCAATTAAAAATAGGAAAGTTTTCAAATCTAATGAACTACTGAATCAAAGAAAAAAAAATGTACAGAGCTTAATTGAACACATATTGGTCAAAGGAGCCAATAACCGTGTCTCACTTGTGCTGAAAAGCAAGAATTCTTACTAACCAAGAAACAATTAGCCCAGATATCACAAAGCAACAACATCATAGCACTCATGGCTCCTAATGAAATAAGTAATCATGGTTTCCCACCGAGGACCCATCCCTTTTGGAAAATTGACACGGTTGGGGAAAGATAGTTAAACTCGTTGTGTACTGACAGAATGAGATGTGAAGATGGCTGGTCTCTTATGGGCTTATCTTCAGTGTTGGCAACCTCATTATTGAATATATATTCCCTTACCTGGTTTTTGGGTGGGCATCATATTACTACCGTCTTTCTCTTTTACTTTCTCCTCATTCAAATCCTGCCGTGACAAGGGCTTTTCTCCTCCACTATCCTCAGGATAAGAACGTGACATGCCACTTGCCTGAAAGCCCCCCTTACCTTTAGCGGCATCTTCTATAATGATTTCAAAAGTGGGGGAAAAAAGAAAATAACATTATCAAAAAAAGGAAACCAGATAACTGAAGAAGATGGATGGGTTTTTTGCTGACTAAATTCATTTAAAAATGCGTTTTACACACGTATAATCAAAAAGGTTGCCCAGAGAAAACGGGAATAACATTTAAAAGTGACCACCTCTATTTGAACAAAAAAAGACAAAGCAAAATATACGTCTTCCTATAGATGTAATGTGAGAGTAAAGGTTGACGGAATGAGTAGACGCGCTGCCTCTTACTCTTAAACTGCCCTGAATCCCTGATTCTGAACCAAACATGCCTACCCAATAGACTTGCTCTTATTAGTGGCAAAAAAATCTGACCTATTGAAGAGGAGGAATCAATAAAGTCGTCAGGCAGGCTAACAAAATCAAATCGAACGAATAAAATCTGGATCCAATTAAAAAAAAAACCCTAACAAAACAAAAACAAACCTGAAACCTGTCAGAATCTACACAGTGGAGGAATAAAAGTTCTGAATCTCATAAAATGAGTCATGATCAACATATAGGGGTGTAGATAGCCTCATTATCATACCAGGTCACCAAAGAGATCACCCAAACTAACTCCTGCTCCTTGTAGACAGTGACACATTGATGAGCCTATGTAACACATGTAGAAGCCTAGCTGTACCAGATATAGGGACATTTTAAGACCTCTCATGTCCATCACTCTCATTCCATCTCCTTGACATTTAGTATAAAATTTTAACAGACAATATAATAGGCACTAAGCTTGTTGGCATGATTATGATACTGAAGGACATAAATTACAAAGTTTTTCATCCATTTCATGGCAATTTAAACGCAGTTTTAACATTTAACACTTGACTGTCAGTTTAATAAAAAAAAAATCCTAAATCGTAAATTATGCCCAAAACTGATGATTGTACTTGAAAATTTAGTATGGTAGTATATATAAATGATCTGAAGATGTTACAAAATATTACCCAGAATCAATATTTTCACAGAAAATGAGTAAAATCAGCAACAGCCACCCCCTCTCCATTTAACTCAAATTTAAAATAAATCAGCTTTACTTCACTGATATTATTTCAAAGATTATATGAAAAGGTGCTTAAAGACATTTATCTTTTTAACAAAGGGAAAACAGACATATATATATATATATATATTATCCTTCTATTTTAATCCTGTTTACAACCTTGGTCCAAAAATTCAAACATCGCAGGCTTTGAAGGCTCCTCCAGATCAGCATCAAAGTCCTCTTGCAGTCTTCTGTTTCCTCTCCTACCCCTTCCAAAACCACGTTGCCCATCTCCTCTCCCCATCCGTGGGCCTTCTGCATGACCCCTGAATGCCCTTCCTCTTCCTCTTCCCCAGTCTCTGCCTCTTTCCTCTCGGAATCCTCTTCCTCTGCTGAAACCTCCTTCTTCATTGGCCATCCCACCAAAATAATCTTGCTCTCTGTTTCTCCAATCACCAAAGTGACCTGGATAGAAGTCAGCGTCTTGATCGAAGGCCATTGGAGCGTGTGGAGCATGGTATCTTGATGGAGGGTAGTTCATATCATCAAACCCTTCATGATATCTGGCACTATGTTCAGGCCTAACGTGGTTGTCATCTGACAAAGGAGGAAACAAAATACAAGAATAATAACAGGTATGAATGATCAAACTTGATTAAAAAAATTAATATATAAAAACTTCCCTTCTCTATTTTTGAGTTTTGATTTTGTGAAAAAAATGTGTCATGAACCTAGCACTCCAAACTAAAATGCAAGTTCCTAATATTATATGACTATGAAATTAAGAATCAAGTTACATGTATTTTATTTCACCACATAACAACAAACAAAGCACACATTAAGTTAATTTATGAGCCTAAAACAGATTTCACGTTGATTGTCAGTCGTGGTCGAAAGACCCATGCCCATGCTAATAGCAAATTACAGTTTTGTTTCTATGGTTGTCAATCGAATGACCTACTTACTTACTACTATTTTAAAAAGATTTCCAGTGAAAATATGTGTTATTAAATCATCATAGAGATAGACTGTTAAAATATTTACTCAAAATTTGGCAACACATTATGTATACACACTTGAAAATTTGAGGATATATAGAATTATATATATACAGTGGAGTCCGCTTAAAGTGAACTCTTTGGGACCAGAAAAAAGTGTTCACTTTAACCGAGGTTCACTTTAACCATTTTGGCCAAAATCAATGGGAGAACCCACGTTATTCCGTTAAAGTTGAAGTCTTGCATTCCCATAACACTGTATTGTAATTCCATATTAGGGGGCCTTCATTGTTCATTGAGGGATCAATCAAACCTAAACGTGTTTAGTAACCTAGTGCACTGGACGTGATGCTTACAGATAGATCTATTAAAATCACACTGAGGCTATTTTACATTATATCCATATATACATTTCCTCACCCCTGCTCAAACACGCTCACAATGACTCACGATATCTTTAGGGTGCTGTAGAGAATATAATAATTCTGTTATTTCTATGTGCAAGTCAGTGCGACTGCAAGACTAACGCTATCCATCCGTGTAACCTGAATTCACGACCCCACAAGGCGCGTAGAAGTCCATATTGCGCATTATTATTTAATATTATTTGCAAGCACGTGTATCCTCTCTTCTAAGCCCTACCCTTATGTTAAAAACACCCACAAAACAACCCCACCCCCCTTTCTAAAAAAAACCCCAGAAAACAAAACATGCCTATTCTAAGAAACAGCAACGGGTCATTGACCTGCGATTGACCCCTTCGTTTGATACCTAGGCTATGTAAGTTTCACTCAACCGGTCTTTAGGTTAACTCATCACCTGTATGACACTGCATGCCAATACTGTTTGCGTTGTTCATTGCGTAACTTGATACTTTTTCCGTATACAGGAGAGATTTTTTTCTCCACACACCGCCCTTTGGTGTCAGATGCGACTCATGCGGAAATTTTGATTAAGTGCGGAAATTTGCATAAATGCGGAAGGCTGGAAGCACTGTATATTACGATAGTGTGAATGTTGTGGCAGGTTTGATGTGTTACTGATGTGTACAAGTAAACGGAACGTACCACAGTATTGGGTGGAGGCCTAGAACTAGAAACAGTAGCTACGCCTAGGGGTGGGTCTAAGGTGGAGGTGGGATAGGGGGACAACATAGCGGGCGAGCTTAGATAATTAGAGCTCTTTCTTTCTTGTCACCGTCACCAACGCCGAGCCGGAATTGTCTGCCAGTGCCCGAGGTAAGGCATTTTATTTTTACAGCATGGCGACAGTGACATGGTTGGTCCGTTCTCTGCTTTCACTTTATCCGATTTTCCCATGAACCCCGTTCATTTTATCCGGTATTTTTTTACTTAAACAAATAGCGTTTCAATTGGGACCACAGAGTATCGTTCACTTTAACCGATTGTTCACTTTAAGCGTGTTCACTTTAGACGGACTCCACTGTATCTGTTCACGACAATCTAGTTGGCCATGATTTCTCTTTCTCTGATCTTTTATAATGAGAACCACACTAAACATCAGCTTACATTTGTCTTAGTTTTCAAAATAGCTAACAAATGTAATTGGAATTGCACTGAAAACACACTTAAATAGTATTTTAGTCTCTGAATTGTAGCATTAAAGTTTTTGTTTAAAGTCATTCTTGCTTTTTTTAGAGTTTTCTTCTTGTTTATGTTTACCATCATTTCTGATTCTCTCAGAGCTAACATTTTCCATTTCATTTCTTTTTTTTTTTCTTTTAGCATGCTAATAATCTATAGAGAAGAAATGTTAAAATTTACTTTTATATATTATATATATATACGGATATTTATATAGCGAAGGCCAATGTAACTTGTCAGGGTCATACATCTGGTCCTTCAGTGATTTGAATACTAACTTCAAAACTTTATTTTTATATAAATATGTCTTATTTTTATTATCAGGTATTAAAACTGAAATTTTAAATGACGTTTCAAATGAATGATACGTTGTTTTTTTTTAAAAAAAGGGCATCATATATTGTTATAATATAATGCATTATTATTCTCGTAACCTTGAACAAAAAATAGACTTAATGATGGGTTCGTATTATAATCATAGCCTTCGACATTTGGGTTACGCATGCATGTGACTGAGACAACAGTTACCACCCAAGTCAGAACATGGCAAAAAAGTAAACCATCAGCAGTGAAATAAATTGGTAGAATACAAACCTGGATTACTGTGTGATCATTTATTAACACAATCACATATTAAAAATAAAAAAGTATCTTTCAAAATCTATCAGTCTACAAAAGTTGAAAATAAATCTAGAAATATATGGGTTGCCAAAGTCTCTCACATACATACACACAGAGAAAAATATAAAGCTCTTTCGCCAAGAGACATATATATAAAGGCGCATGGAATGTTGAGTAAATTGGTATTTCTGGATCTTAAATCTCTGTGATGTTTTAGTAGAGCTAAACATTGTTTTTTGCCATTTTTTTTCGGATGCTTTCCGAGGAAACTTTCCGCCAAGAGGATACAACAACCAATCAAAACTTGTGCAAATAACTTCTGAATCAAAGCAAAATGTTTGTTTGTTGTTTTTATTGTCTGTTAAGTTGGGTTTTTTTAACCGGCAACCTTTCACTTTAGCAGGAATCTTGAGTCCTTACTGGTTCTTGTGCTTTTCGTTTACAAAAGTGAACTCCGGATATCAGAAGTTGAGTAGTAAAGACCCCCTGAACCCCACCTTTTTGTAATTTATTTTTTGCATCAGGGGAAGAACCCCCCCCCCCCCCCCGAAGCCCCACCCCTCTTACATTATAATATTTTATATATATAATTATATAATATACACTTACTTTATCAATTATATATTATATCTATGTAGGGTTCTGTCCATATTAAAAAAAAAAAAAATCTTAGCCCTAAATCTAACTTAAATATTGTTACAACCGTACCCTAGAGCTTGGAGACTTACCATAGACGGCGGTTCGTTTTGACAATACAGGTAAACATTTTCTGATTTGCTGTATTATATTCATTTTGAAACATCTGAGTAGTGAATACCAGCCATGAATAATAATTTTGCTTTCATAATTACTAGGAAATTAAGCTGACAACCCCGCACACAGCAAAGGTAGGCTATCGGGTGAAAACGCATGGCAACCAGCAGATCAGTGAAAAAAAGTTTGGTGCTTTTTCGTTTGTTACCCCAGGCTGCTTCAACGTAATCCGCCATTTTGGATCGACCAATTACTAGGAATCGAATATAATAAGCAACCTGACTACAATACAACCATTCCGGAATGGAAAACAAAACAAAAAACGTAAATCAAAATTTGGTAATGAGACTCATTTTCCTCGTTTCCCCGTAAAAAAAAAGGGTTGATTATATTGAGATCTAGATTTAGATCTAGCTCCAGATAGCAAAAATTGGGACCGAACAAATTGTGTATTCGATTCCTAGTAACTAGTCGATCCAAGATGGCGGACTGCGCCTGGGGTAACAAACGAAAAAGCGCCAAAAGTTTAACGCACCCGCACGTGGCACTAGATATAATATAGGCCTAATATAATCTAGATCTAAATTTGCACACACCCACACAAAATCACAATCCGACTCAAGAAATAAACAGGGGTTATCACAGCCCGAAAAACAATGCATTGGGCTAGAGGTGCATAATTCAATTTCTGATGAAGCATCCGATGCTCCCTCCTCGACAGTTGTCGAGAGACTTGACAGAATTTGGTGATCAGGTTAAATGCACACAAGCCCAGGCATGTGCCAAGGGCGCAGATCTCAGATCAGATCTAATTTGAATTCGATCAATCTAGGTCTAATTGGCTAGCCTCTTTTCTACTGTTATTGGGCTGAGCAATGTGACAACGGATTTCATGCATAAATTCCAGAATAAAAAAACAAGAAAAAGAAAAGAACAAGAAAAAAGAAGAAAAAGGACTTCACTGCCTGCGTCTTCGCTTCCCTTGCTTCCTACCTGAGTCCATTTCATTGTGATATCTCATTCGATAAAAGGTAGAGAAATCCATTATGATTCAATTAAATCTAGATCTAAATTTATCAGATCTTGCACACACTCAAGAACTAGATTCTAGAGCTGTTATTATAGATCTACTAGATCTAGATCTATATCTAGATCTATTATTATTACATCTGTGTGTCTCAACTTTCGGTTTTTGAGATCCCGCAATGGCGGCCGGCGGCGGGGATGGAGTCGATCAGGATCATATTCAAGTAGACCCACAAAGAGGTACCTATTTATACCATTAATATAATAATATACTACATTCATAGGGCTACCAGAAACAACCGTGACTACCACCTCCTGATCCCTCCTCCTCCCCTCCTCCTCCTTTTCATTCTTCTGTTCCTTCTTTGTCTCTTTCTTCTTCTTCCTCTTCTTCTTCTTCCCTCTTCTTCTTCTTCGACACCCCACCACCACTTCCTCCTCCTCCTCCTCCTCCTCCTCCTCCTCCTCCTCCTACTACTACTACTACTACGACTACTGCTACTACTACTACTACTACTACTACTACTCCTTCCCCACCACCCCTCCTCCTCCTCCTTCTTGTTCTTGTTCTTCTACTTCTTCTTTTCTTCTTCTTCTTCTTCTTCTTCTTCTTTCATCATCATCATCATCATCATCATCACCACCACCACCACCACCACCACCACCATCATCATCATCATCATCATCATC
>JBBPCV010788140.1:0-10448 GCA_037974505.1 Plocamopherus tilesii
CCAATTATTTAAATTTTGTACTTGAACGAATTGAAATCAGTAAATCTTAGATTTAATGCGCGCATAATTAATGTCTCATTTCAAATTTGATGTGTACCTCTGAGTCATGCTACTCATTTTGTTGTGATTCAGATCACATAGATGAGGAGATCTAGAACCTATACCTTAGATTTAAAATCAAGAGACAGGCTTACTCAAGTAGGTTATCATTATCAACAATATAATTTATTTAATTTTCACAGATGATTCAACACCCCAGTCACCAGGCTTGTGTCGCTCTTTCTGAATTTTAGTCTGTTTCTTTCAAATAGAAAGAAATTATAACAAAGTAAACCAGTTGGAAGAACATTGCATTTGAAGAAATAGGGAAGGAGGTAACATCGCGTTGAAGTGTCTGCAACTTACGATAACAACATTTCTGTTGAATTAATAACACAAATGATAATCTCAGTCTTTTTTAATTATTGCCAATTTAAGCTATCATGATAATTTGGCAGATGTGCAAAAACTAGTCAATGGTTTCCCTTCAGAGAAGAGAATCTCCCTCAAACAGGTGTTTCGGCCATAAACTTCTGACATCATAAGGAGGCCCGGCCATACTGGGTTCATGACACGCTGGGTTCATATATATTTAAACTCTATTCTTCACCTCGCTCATTCCAGTAATCACCTCTCGTTACTCTCATTAGGTAGGGTTCATGTGGTAGTCTTGAATGAAGTCCTTTTAAAAAGAACAAAATGGTAACTACATGTAGTAACATAGCTAGTAGTTCATGGTCCAAAAACTATAGCACAGCTTTTGCACAATCGCTGCTCCTTGTAGTTTTCAAATTCAGTCCTAAAAATAAAATATATATAAAAATTGACAGTTTAAAGCTAAACATTACCTCTGAAGTGAGCCCATTATTATGTCCTTTTATTTCAGACTTCACTAAATGCTAAATAGCTGGAAAAATGCAAATATGCGACATTTTTCTTTTATTTAAATAAAGAGATAAATATAAATCCGAACATCGTAGGTCTGTAGTATCACTAACATCTGATGAACCAGCATTCCGAGTAAAACACAACGTCCGTGACTTTTCACGACATGTCAAAGAAAAGGGCTGCAAAACTCTAATTGTAAAGCCAGCCTCGGAATAGTGAGGGTATGTAAGATATTTACATTTAGGAAACCAAAAAGATGACATTGGCGTGGTATCGGCTATTTGAATGGAACAGCCTGGAAAACAGCGTGGTTCAAGCTGAAAATGGAAACACCAAAGCATTCAGTCAGAGCCTTAGTGTCGAAGTCAAACACCAGACAAATCTAGGGCTCTGCACAATTCCCGCTGCATCAACACCAGATTTCTGGATGCACTAGCGTAATGTTTCAAGATAAATCTAGAGAAAGTCTGTGCATCTACTGCACTTAATAAGAAAATAATAATACCGGTAGTAATAATAATAATAATAATAATATTATTATTATTAACATTATTATTTTAATGATAATACATGTAGTAATAATAATAATGATTATTATTATTATTATTATTATTATTATTATTATTATTATTATTAAAATGATGATACATGTAATAATAATAATAACAATAATAATAATAATAATAATGATGATGATGATGATGATAATAATTTAATAATAATAATAATACGCCTTAACGCAAAAGCCGATGTAATTAATAAATTAATTACTATTATTAAATGTATTATGACGGTCCATAATGTTCATGACAAGGGTTTGTGTGCCAAAAAATATATATAATATGTATATGTTCTGCTTTATTATCACTATCATATATCGTTGCTAATCATTGCTATTCACGTAAGACTAGATTTAAATATAAAGAAGCATATTGTGGATGGCGAATCATAAAACTGCCAGTCCTTTGAAATCAACAAACATTTGGGAATGATCTCAAATGAGATTTTTGATGAAATCACATCCAAATGATTAATAACCTTATTTTAAAAGAGGTAAGAAATGAATGCGCAGAGCAGGAGTCACTTTTCAAACGCCTTGTACTTGTAGTATATGTACTTGTATCTTGCAACCTCACTTTTAAGAGAATTTATTACATGCACGGTATAATGTAACAATAGTAACATACATGTTATACATGTAGATCTTATATTATTGTAAGACTCCATTATCCCGTGATCGAAGAATTACAATGTAGGTAAGCATGTATACTGACCGACTTTGAAAAGGCAAATTGTTAAAAAGCTATAATATCAATTGGGCCTATTAATGTTATTAAGTATTATGTATTTTGTTTGAGTTACTTTACTTTTTCTTTAAGAAAACAAATGACATTATTGTGGCCTTTCGATCGTATCAAACTGTCGCTGAAAAAAAGAAAGAGAAACAAAACCATGGAGACGAATTACAATACAAATACATCATGTACATCTTGCTTATTAATCTAGATTTCACAAATAGCAATGATGGACTCAAAGACAATAATATTAGATCAGCGTTTTTATTCCTTTTGATTGTTACAAAAGAAAAAAAAACACTCAAAGAGTTTGCTTCCAAGACTAAAGGGATTGCAAATTCTATTTGACACATTGGCTGTTGTCATGGTGAGAGAAGATAGTGTCGTTATGATTATGAGATTAATGAAATAAATGACAAATGCGAAAAGTACTGAGGACGACAATAAATAACCACTCACTCTGCCAGTTTCGTTCAACAATGATCTTGGAACCATCAATATCAACATTCAAATTGACAACGCTTGAAAATCTTCATAAACTCAGAAAACTAGCTGCAAACAGAGAGAAGTGGAGAAACTTATGCTCATACAAAAACGAAATACCAAAAAAAAACAAACCCCAAAACAACAAAAAACAAAACAACACAAACAAACAAAAACACAAAAAAAAAACAACAAAAAAAAACAACAACAAACAAACAAACAACCCCTCCCCCAAAACAACAACAACAACAAATGCTGAGGCTGCAGGGTCGAACGCCTCAGAGATATCTAAGGTGGACAACTCCTTTAGCGAACAGCTTTAAGTCAGGAAGTCAAATTGTGCGTCTGTTATTAAGAAACCAAAAGCTCTGTAGTATGTACTACATAGATGATGTTGTACCTTGGCTAACCTCACCGATTGAAACATTATGGTAAATGAATACCGTTATGCATGAAAGGTCTGTTGTAATGTCCGTTGCCGTTCGCAGTAATTGGAAGTAGCTGAAATACTGTATTCATTAACCGTCACTGAAAGAGGAGTCCTTCAAACGAAATGGGGTCAGGTTAGCAACACGCTTTCACCTTCATGCTTTATGCCTCTTTGGCCATATGTCGCGAAGAACCTAGAGATGATCCCTCATCCGGCATCACGTGACTTTTGCACTCATCGCACTTCAGTTTTACATTAATTAATTGTGCAATGACTGTTCCTAATCAGGTCGGTTCACAAACGTAAATTAGTGGAGATTTGGAACTCAGTATTATGTTTGTCTTCTACTGACATAACGGCTGTCATTGAATTTACCATCCTACTACTACTACTACTACTACTACTACTACTACTACTACTACTACTACTACTATTACTACTACTACTACTACTACTACTACTACTACTACCACTTCTACTACTACCACCACCACTACTACTACTGCTACTACTACTCGATGATAATGACGATGACGATGACGACAATGATGATGATGATGATGACGACAACAATGAGGATGATGATGATGATGGTGATGATGATGGTGATGATGGTGGTGGTGGTGGTGGTGATCATGATGACGACGACGGCGACGACGATGATGATAACGATGATGATGATGATGATGATGATGATGATGATGATGATGAAAACGATTATGATGATGATGATGACGATGGTGATGATGATGATGATGATGAGGATGATGACGAGGATGATGAATGATAATGATGGTGATGATGATGATGATGATGATAATGATGAATGATAATGATGATGATGGTGATGATGATGATGATGATGATCATGATGATGAGGATGATCATGATGATCATGATGATGATCATGATGACTGCTATAATAATAAAACTCACACTTATAATGAAAAGCAACATCTGGCTTCTACAAATGAGTTTCGAGGGGAACTGCCATTGGACTGGCGTACATTTTCCGTGCTGGATGTAATGTCAATTTTAAAAGTCGTGTCGACTGACTGGCCGAGCCGTATCCCTATTCACTTTAATAATTTTGAATACGGTCGTCTGTATTGAGTATTGCTGATAACGAAATAAGTAAGTAGGCAAGCATCGAGTATCGATCCCATTGCGATTATGAATGATCGAAGTCGATCTAACAGAGTCGATCTAACGCCGCAGGAGTCAAGTCTCATGACGCACAAGGTGTGTCGCCAAAGGGAAGTTTATTACGTCACACTTTACGGCTGATTGTCGTCAAGAAATGCGTACAAGTATAAATATAGAAAGATATGATGTTTTTTACAGGTGCTGTAAATCTTCTATTCAATTGACCTGATGGTTGGCCAATTCGGTGGCGTTCGTATACTGACGTACAAACAGTGAGTGTCGTAGCCTCATGAATAATTCATCATCACTTTGTACATCATTCTGATGACTTAACGACTTGTCCTTACTTTACCGCTAGGTTGTCGGTCATGTCCTTACTTTACTGTAATGTTGTTGTAGACTTGTATTGGCGTGGTTGTTTTCGGTAAATCTGGCGTATGTTATGTCGTAGGTGGGTTTTACCGAAACTTTTATTTTATTGACTGACTGAATTGTGTGTAGATGTCCTAGTAGTGGAATTGTCACGGGAAAGGTGGCATACGGCATGCTTGTTTTAGATCTCGATTCTAATTACAGCAATCGAAGTTTAATTTCATACTTTCCGCAAAGATTTCATCTGTTACGGAAAGCTTTTGACAGGCTCAAGATTTGCTTCTTTCTAACTCAAACATAAAAAAAAAAAAAATTATTGTTATTGTTATTGTTGTTGTTGTTATTATTATTATTATTATTATTATTATTATTATTATTATTATTTTGGCGTCCCTTTTTTCTTTACTCAACACGTGCCTTCTATTAGCTTCCTCTCTCTTAAATTCATCTACCAATCCATACCCCTATATCAATGGACAGGACGTGCAGTCACATCGAGAGAGCAGTGATGATAATAAAAATAAACAAAAATTTACGCTAAATTTGTCATTTGTATTGCTGCACATTAAAAAAAAAACCCAAGTTCATTGTGTGCTATTCCTTAATTAAAAAAAAAATAATTCAAATAATTTCTTTGGATAAATCAACTTATCGCCTATTCAGGTAATAGGAGATCATAAATCCCTTTATTGGCTAATTGCTCGTTGTGAGTCATAAATCGTTTCGACTTTGGCCTTGACCGCTGTGGATCAGCCATCGTTTGTGGGGTACGTCACTCCTTTTGCGTCCTCTCACTGACACCGACAAATTTGGCAACGCGGAAGGCCAGATTATATTGGGGGAAAACCATTCGATGATGTCACATTCAGAACTACCACACGCAATTTACGATAAAGTCACGACCATGGGTAATTATCTTTACAATGGGAAACACTCTCGCCCCCCGCCCACCCATCCCTCCCTTACACCGCCATGGTTTAGTGGTTAGCCAAACAAGCTTTGAATCGTGGATTCCAGGTTCTATTCCTGACTCACTATTTTACCCTTCTTTTGCATTGGTACAGGGCTGAAGTGTCTTCATTTGGCAACCATTATTTTGTTCAAGTGTAAATTAGTATACGGTGGAAAAGAGAGATAGGTCAGGTATTGATATTTCCGTTTGAAGCGTGTAGTTTCACGAGAAGCAGAGAAGGAGCTCAAGACATTAAAAAAGGTGTCAATCAATGTAAAAATATGTGTTTTATTGCTCGATGAAATCCCTATATCAGAGTTTCTGATTCTATCTGCGTTTAATTTTGGTAACAGACAGTTAACGAGGCGGTGCATGGATCTAAATCCCAACCTTGTCGTAACGTTTGCTAGTGTCCTATTTGTGCAAAGCCATTGTCAACGATGATGATAATGTGGGTGAAGATGGTGCTAATGATAACGATGCTGCTGCTGCTGCTGATGATGATGATAATAACGTTGCTGCCGATGATGATGATATTGATGTTAATGATAACGATGATGATGATGGTGGTGATAATGATGATGATGATGATGATGATGATAATGATGATGATAATGGTAATACTGATAATGCTGCTGCTGCTGCTGATGATGATGATGATGATGATGATGATGATGGTGATGATGATGATGATGATGTTGAAGCTGACGATGATGATGTTGATGATGGTGATAATGATGATAATGATAATGATGATGATGATATTGATGATGGTGATAATGATGATAATGATGATAATGAGGGTAATAAGTATAAGTGATCATGCGTTATGCTATCGATAACAATGGCGATGACGCTGATAGTGCTGACAGTGAGAAAAATGATGACATTATGATGAGGTTGATGATAAAATGATGACGAAAATGATAGTTATTATAATAGAGATGAAAATGATGATAATGGTGATGATGGTAGGGATGATAACTATGATGGTAGCGATGATAATGATGATGGTTGTGATGATAAAAAGTTCAGCTTCCTATACAGTGTACCTATACAGTACCTAAACGCCATCACTAATCTGATGGGTTGGAAGAATTGATCATTTACAAAACCACGAATCAAAACATTCACATATCATTAAAAAACAAACAACAACTTATACATTCTTCCCATTCTAAAATTGTCATTTATTTCATATTTCAATAATTATTACAGGTGAAGCAAAATTAATAACCTTTAATAAATTGTATATGCTTTTAATAAGCAGTGTCTAATTTTAATTGTACTTCTAGCTTGCTTAACACGTCAAGTATGTAATAGTAATAATTGTCCTCATCAACGCCCATCCCCCAAAAACATACACGCTTAAACGCACACGAACACACACACACACACACACGCACCACACACACACACACACACACACACACAGACATGCAAGGTCACTGGTGGTTGTCTTTCTAACTTCTCTCCACGCTTGATTGACGGTCGGTCATCTAATAAAGGAACTGTTGTTGATTAGAGAAGATTGCAGCCATTCCTCAACCCACTCATTTCGCACTTAATGGACCCTGGACGAAGCTTTATAAGTAGCCACCCTTTGTCAGTTGCTTCAGGGGCTTTACGGGCCTGTTGTTACCGTTGTTGCCGTCACATTTGCCTCCCAAGTCAATCCACCAACTAGGGTGTGAGTGCTGGATGCATTTCGGGTACGTACTTCTGAAGACGCTTTTGAAATTGTGATGATTTCATTGATGATTTCCGCATTGGTGATTTTATGATTATTTGTGGCCAGCATTTATCCCGAAAGCAAACAATGTCTTCCGCATGACTGTTGAATTAAAAACAAATCTCTTTGGCAGCCATAAGACCATGACATGATTGAATTTTTTGAAGACCAAAAGCCCCAGTATTATTCTCATCCTGATATATGAGCATATTGTTGTCAAAGAATTCAATCGTGTCCCTAGCAATATATAGGTTTACTGTAGTCAAAGAGCTAAAAATACAAGAGGATGGTAGGACGGAGACTTTGCGTCCGAGGAGCATGAATTTCAGCAAGAAAAGTTTGACAATACTCACGCCACGACACACACACACACACACACACACAAATACACACACACACACACACGCCCACACACACACAAATCGTGCAATCGTTTTATCAGCATGTAAATAGTCCTTTGTGGGAACTTTAGCATATTTTTATAGAAGCGTTTTAATTACTACGCGAGTAAGCTAAGTTTTACACTACAGTTGCCCAGTTCACATCCGGGCGTAAATAATTGTTTTACATTCCTTCCCTCCCTCATCCCCCCCCCCCTCCCCGTCCGAGATGACCCACACATAACCTGAATAAAGGAAAAAGGAAATGAAGAATAGAGAAGCCAACAAAAAGCACCATACAACACAACACAACACAAACAAAACAAAAAATAACAACAAAACAAAACAAGAAAATAAGCGTCCAGAAATTTTCCCCCCAAAAAATTAAGCGCATTTATGACAAAAACATTATCTGCTAGAATCTCCCCCCACAAAGAAAAATGAACCACGCTAGGCTCTACGGCAACGGGACGAGCCGCCGCGGGTAAATGAAAATAAACAAACGGATAAATAAACGAACGGACAAACAAACAAACAAACAGACAGAACGACGCAAACATCAACACAAATGTCGAAAGAATGACGAAGAGAAGTCGAATCGGGGTGTTAATTTAGCTAGTCGTGATGTCGACATACTACCGAGAAAGAGGAGGAGACTGAGACGGAGACGGAGACGGTGAGCGAGAGCGAAGAGGAGGGCCTGCGAGAGAGTGATGCTGAAAGAAACGAAAAGACAGCGACTAGAGGCAGGAACAAAGACGAGAAATAAAACGCTATCGCTGGGAGCTGACGAGATAATGGTAAAAAATCCCGACATAGATAGATAGATAGATAGACCGCGGCGGTAAAGGGGAATTTCGCCTGGAGCAGAGATGGTTGGTGGAGAGAGATGCGTTACTGGTATCTATGTATCTGTCTATCTACTTACTTCCGGAGTGATTAGTATAATTTTTGGTCGTGCTCATTAACGCAGTTAGGGGGATGCAGCGGTACGCTATGCTTGCTTGTGAGCTTTCATGGTAATGGTAGTTTGGTTGGAGGACTCTCGAGATAAAGACTGTGAGGCCCAAGGTTCAAATCTTGGTGACGGACAAAAAAACCCAACAACAAAAAAAAAAACAAACAAACAAAAAAAAACAACAACAAAAAAAAAAACAAACAAAACAAAACAAAAACAAAACAACAAAAAAACCCAAAAAAAACAAAAACAAAAAAAAACAACACAAAAATATAAAAAACAAAACAAAACAAAGGCAAAAATTGATAAATTTTAAATGAATAAATAAAAAACCAAAAAAACAAACAAACCCCCAAACAAACAAACAACAACCCAAAAACAAAACAAAACAAAAATACAAAACAACAAAAACAAACCACAAACAAAACCGGAGAGGCACAAGCCTACATCGAAAAGACTTTAAAAGAAGTATTAACTCACGACCATTAAAAAAATACAAAGCCGCCTCATCTCTATAATATACGGATCTTAACAGAGATTGTCGCGGGCAGCATGGAAGTAGTTAAGTAGAAGGGCATGGCCTCTCAACGGAACATTGTCGGACAGCAAGGCATCTCACCGCGGGGTGGTGTGTTCCACCATCTCTGTCCTGGAGCGAGTCGCGTCTTCCGAGCCTCTCGTGAATGTCAAACGGGTGTTGTTGCTTCGCGGATGCGGTGATGATGCAGATAATTAATGTCATTGTTGCCCTGCGAAGCTTCTGTGGCAAGATGGATGGAACGGAGGAAGGTGGAAAACGGAGGAACGGGGGGTGGGGTGGGGTGGGGGGGGGGGCGGAGGAGAGGAGGCAGAAGGCAAGTTGGGATCGGGTGGTTGAGGCACGAGGAATCAGAGCAAAGGATAGAGAACGGACGGGAGGGGTGGGGTTGGGTGGGTTAGGTTAGGCTTGGCCCGGGCAACATGTCGGCCACCCCACCCATCCACTAACCGCTTCCTCCCCGCCCCCCCCCCCTTTCCCGCCCCTGCCTTTGGGCTCCAGGGGGCTCTGAGGTACCCGCTATCTCTGGTCTAAGGTGTCGGGTTACCGATATCGTCCACGAGTTTTGGCCCCTGGGGGACTTTGGCTGGCTGTGGGTACATCCTGCCTGTTGGCTGGCTGGATGGCTGGCTGGTTGGTTGCCTGGTTGGTTGGCTGGCTGGTTGGTTGGTTGGTTGGTTGGCTGACTGGCTGTCTGGCTTTTCCTGATGTGCAGACTGACACACAGACGGAAATATAGATGGTACGGACGCTTAGACAGGCAGGCTGGCAGACAGACGGACATACATGAAGATTGGCAGACAGACTGGCAGAGAGACGGACAGACTGACACACAGGTAGACGGACGCACAGACGGACATACAGACAGGCAGGCAAATTGGCAGACAGACGGGCAGTCAGGCAGAAGCAGGCAGGCAGACGAACAGATAGACAGACAGACAAGCAAGCAGGTAGACTAGCAGGGAAGCGGGCAGGCCAGGCAGACTGACAGACAGACAGATGGACAGACTGGCACTCAAACAGATGTCACACAGACTGATACGCAAACTGACACACAGAAAGACTGACACACGGGAGGATTGGCACTAAGGCAGACTGATAGACCGACTGACAAACAGACAGACTGGCACACAGACAGACAAACAGAGAGAATGGTGGTCAGACACACACACACACACACACACACACACACACACACACACACACAGATAGACGGATAGAGACTTGCTGCTTGT
>JBBPCV010788250.1:0-10447 GCA_037974505.1 Plocamopherus tilesii
CAAAGACAAACCAAGAAAAAACAAAATCAAACCAAAGACAAACCAAGAAAAAACAAAATCAAACCAAGAAAAAACAACAACAACAAACAAACAAAAGAAAAAAACAAAAACAAAAAACAAAACAAAAAACAACAACAAAACAACAACAACAAACAAAAAGCAAAACAAAAACCGACCAAAAAAAAAACAAAAACAAAAAAAACAACAAACAAACCCCAACAACAACAAACACTACGGCACCAAAAAAGCAGTAGCAGTACATAAGTAGAACAATAATAATAGTAGTAGTAATGTTATATGTAATAATAATAATAATAGTAATAATAATAATAATAATAGTAATGATAATAATAATAATAATAATAACAATAGTAATCGTAATATTAATAGTAATAATAATAATAATAATTATTATTATTATTATAATAATAATAATAAGATCTATCCCCCCTTCATTAAACAAGAAACAACACTGAGATCAAGACCTATTTCCAATCTTCCCTAAAAAAAAAATTATACCTCGAAAATTAAAAACCAAAAATAGGTAATGATGACTAAATAAAATAAAATTTAATGCCATATTTGTGTGTGGTGAATTTGAAAAAAGCAATAAAATAACATAAAGCAAACGAACAAAACAAACAAAAATGTCCCGTTTGAGGATCGAACCCGCAACCATCGCATTGTCAGTCTGATGTACTACGTATTGCGCAATTGCGTGTACTGCGAAATTAGATCGAGATAGATTTGGAGATCTTCTAAATAAGTTCCATGTGATGTATTTGCTAAATTAGATCGAGATAGATTTGGAGATCTTCTAAATAAGTTCCATGTGATGTATTTACTAAATTAGATCGAGATGGATTTGGAGATCTTCTAAATAAGTTCCATGTGATGTATTGCATTGTATATTATTTTCTAAATCAATCTAAACTTTCACTTCGAACTGATTGAGATTCATAAAAAAAAATTGACTCTAGATCTAAACGAAAATAATATTGGACGGAAAGCCTAGCCAGTAGGCCTTTGCTAAATGCAAGGGAAATATCATGGGGTGGGCTGTAGTGAAATGATTTCAGGGAGAATTGCTGAGCAAAAAAGAATAAAGTGTTTATCGAAAGAAAATGATTCTCCAAATTATCTGGGCCATGGCACGGAGTTGCTGAATTGATTGCTTAAATTTTGACCATGATTGGATCAACGCTTTGGTCGCTCTACACTGACTGGATAAAAATTCAATGCCGTAGACCTCAAACATAGATATATAGATAATAATAATAGAATAATAATAGTAGTAGTAGTAATAATAACAATAATAATAATAACAATAATTATAATAACAAAAATATATGATATAATTATAATAATATAATAATAATAATAAAAACAATAATTATAATAACAAAAAGATATAATATAATTATAATAATATAATAATAAAAATAATAATAAAAACAATAATAATAACAAAAAGATATAATAAAATTATAATAATATAATAATAATAATAATACAAATAATACTGATAATAACGATAATAATAACAATAAATATAATGTTATTAATAATGATAATAATACAAGTAATTATTATAATATTTATAATAATAATAACCATAACCATAATTCCCCCCCCCCCCTCTTCTCTCCACCCTCTATATCTGTATCTACCTCAGCTCCCCAAACCTCTTTATTTATAATAATAATAACCATAATCATAATCACAATTCCAACCTTCCCACAATTGTAACCTTCCCACAACTCCAACCTTCCCACAATTCCAACCTTCCACAATTCCAAGCTCCCCACAATCCAAACCTTCCCACAATTCCAACGTTCTCACAATTCCAACCTTCCCACAATTCCAACCTCCCCACAATCCAAACTTTCCACAATTCCAACCTTACCACAATTCCAACCTTCCCACACTTCCAACCTTCCCACAATTCCAACCTTCCCACAATTCCAACCTTCCCACATTTCCACGCTTCCCATGTCATCTGTTGCAGGCCGCGACACAGCAATGTACAGACGACTCACAGTGTGCCTCCACAGAGTGTTGCCAGATTCTCAGTGAATTCATGATCGTCAGCAGGCGAGACCTGACGTTGACAGCCCCCAAATTGGCGCGTGCAGGGACGTGTCAGCCCTACAGGTTGGTTTGACCCAAATGGGGTGGGAGGGGGTGGGACAGAGTGGACGGGTGGACGGGGTGGGTCAAACAATGGCCAGGCCTGGAAGCACCCGTAGGACAGAGGAGGCTGTAATGGCGGGTATATTAAAATAATGTCTTTATCGGCGTCCGAAAGTGGGCAAAATTCAGACAGCCTTCTTTACCTGGAACTGCCAGCCCATAGAACACTTGCTTCTAAGAAGTGGTGACAATGGTGACTTCACGTAATCGTAATTATTTCGATCGGTGTGAGGTGTGCAAAGTCTCGTGCTTTACGTTAATGATTCTCATTTCCTGTCTTCTTTTGTCTTCTTAGCCAGCAGTCTATGGGATAACCGTAATGAATGCCACATCTCCATATATCTGTGTCAATTGAATGTTTCTCTCATTCAGACTTTCTTCAGATTGTACCCTGCTTATCCGTACTCATTTTGGTCTCCCCGTGCCTTTGGCCCGCTAAATCCTGTCCT
The DNA here is from genome assembly GCA_037974505.1 of Plocamopherus tilesii. Classification (NCBI taxonomy): domain Eukaryota; kingdom Metazoa; phylum Mollusca; class Gastropoda; order Nudibranchia; family Polyceridae; genus Plocamopherus; species Plocamopherus tilesii. Next base: position 2,643 of record JBBPCV010788250.1, read on the forward strand.
TTTCCTTTCCACATGCCCAAATCATCTCAATGTGTGACCTCTCGCCTTCGTGGGTATATTGTTCATCTTCAATATGCCAAGTTGCCTCCCATCTCTGATCCCGTCTTTTTGTGTTATGATAACATTCTTATAATATTATAGGTTATTCTTATCGATGTGATCGATAATAATTCTCATAAACGCCACTATGTAGGAGGAACATTCTAATTCTAAACCAAACTATACTCGTATTTCATACACATAGTTTATGTAATGCAGACATAATATCTTTTCTTTTCTACCCCTAGATTGAATGTGACATGAAATGATAAATTTTGAAATGTGAAACTGCTAAAGGATTTAATTTAAAATTAACATAACAACATAATAGTATTCTTATCTTCTTTATAATGAAACACCTGCATCCCCTGCTCCCCATTTAATTATGGAAATGAGTGTAGATAAAAAGTGGTGGCACTGACATTATCAACAGACTTAACGACCTATCCAGTCTTGATTGCACGAAAATCCACCACCACAGTTATCACCCCTTTTGACCTTTTTGACATTTATAGCTACGAGGGCGACAACTGTGACGTGTTCGCCCAGCCCAACGGCTACTGCAGCTGCGCCTCCGGCCTGACGTGCAAGGGGCTAGAAGTCTTCATCGGCACACCTAGCCCCAGCCCCACCCTGGCCCTGCTCACCCCAGCCCCGTTCAAGACCAGGAGCATGATCCCCCCACGCCCAGGTTACCAATGGGAGTACAAGTGTAGGAAGATCTAGACAACCTCCAGGGGCTTCCAAAACAGACACCCCGTGGGGCACGCCAAAAAGCATCAACATTACCGACTGCAGACGACTGTACTTTGTAACAATATTTATTATGTGTATTATTTCAGTTCATTTGGACGAGTTATTCATACAATTTGTTAAGTGGTTACTACCAACTTTAACTTAAGGCTGCAGTTATTTATATTACAAGATCCCCGAATTAAAAAACAACAACGATCAAAACATCCAATACTTTTTGTGTTTTCATCATATGAACTTCAAGAAAATAAAAGAAAGATTAAAGAAAACCATCCAAACATAAATTTCGATCCATATCACCATGCTTGCATATGAAGTATCTTCTGCATCACTAGGACTCATGTTGAGTACATCAATCACGTGGTTACTGGACGTCTAGCTCTGGTCAATCTCTATGTTCTACTTAGTTTAGTCCTATTTCATTCCTTTGCCTGTTGCTTTCTGTGGTTACTCAATGAATCAGCCCTCAATCGAGCCCAATTGGGACCCAAAAATAATTACCAAGGATTCCTTACGAATCCCTAGGGATGGCCAAACAAAACCCACTGTGTCCCAAATGAATTCTCAATAAATTCTTCAACAATCGCAAATGAATTCTCCAACACCCCAAAGAGTCCCCGAAGATTTCTCAAAGAAGACCTCAATGAATCCCCCAAAAAAGATTCCACCACAGCCTCCAAAGAGTTAAAAGAAATACCGAAAGTAACTCCAAAACATATCTTCTATGACACCTGTAACAATCCTTCATAAATCCATAACGAATTCTCAATGTGGATGGATGGGCCCGTAGAATGCCAGCCCACAGAATTCCCAAGGAATTCAACCTATATCAAACTCTAAGAAACTAAGAAAGAATCCCCGATGAATCCCAAAGATTCCTTTTTGTTCAAATGAATTCCAAATGAATCCACACATTTAAATTACAATAAATTCCCATTGAATCTTCAATGAGCCCCAAATTTTAATATATCCCCACAAGAATCCCCAAACGAATCCCCAATATATTATTATCCCCAATGAATACCCAGTGTTCCCACTGAATGCCATCTGACTACTCAATGAATACAAATACATCCCCAAGAAATCTCCCCTAAAAAATCCCGAGTGAATCCCTATGGATCCTCAAAGCATCAACGATGAATTCCTTTGCCATTTGAATACTGGCAGCAAACTTGGCAGCTGTCAGATTTATAATGGATTCATCATTCCCAAAGCTTATCGTCTTGCGCTGAATCTTTTCGTGTCTTTGTTTCCCGTCTGGTTTTTTGCCTTTTCTTTTCTTCTGTTTATCTGTACTTTTGTATTGTTTTGTATAAGCATGGCTGCTTTCTTTCGTCTCACACAGGTCTCCAATCAGCTTTACTCATCAGCTGTATTCTTTGTCCATTCCCTCCGACTTTTTTAATTTTCTTTCCTTCCGTCTGCCTGTCTGTTTGCCCGTCTGTTTGCCTGTCTGCGTTTTTTTTTTGTTTGCTTGTGTATCCGTTTGCTTGGCTATTTGCCTGTCTGCACTCATGCTCATTTAAATTTGTCTGCCCGTTTTAAGCCTGTCAGTCTGTCTATCTACCCGTCTGTCTGCCATCACGCCGTTTTACCTGTCTGTTTATTTCAACGTGTTCAAACTGTCTGTTTCCATGTCCTTATCCTACGTCAGTCTGTCTGCTTCCATGTATCATTTCTGCCCGCCTTCGTGTCTCAGTTCTTGTTATTTTTCTATCTGGTTACTATTTATCTGTTTACATGCGTCTTTCCCTGTCCATCTACCAGTTGATGTATGCGTTTCAGTGTGTCTGCTAGTGCCGTCTGTTTCACCACCATCCCAGCACGATGGATTACGAACATAAAACTAAAAAGATTCAGAATATCGGGTATACCTGGTGATCAATCATTGCTTTTATCCGTCCATTTTTAAGGCCACGTTATGTAGTTTACATTTCATTCCAGCTCTATTTAAGGTGGTAGAATCCGTATCGGTTTACCTGCGATACGGCCATCAGCTAACTCTTTCTTTCTCTCCATTCCAGGATAAACCACTGCGTTACCGTTGAATTGCACTTTCTCATTCTCGATCCAGTAGTATCTCCTGTAGCAATGGTTACCACCACGTCTATCAGCATCTCATGCAAATCTCCTCTATAGACAGGTCTAGTTCCCTCCCTTGATTCTATCCATAAACTAGTCCAATTCCCTCCCCTGTTTCGATCCATAAACAAGTCCAATTCCCTCCCTTGCTTTTATCACTTTTAACTGGAAGGGGATGCCACTCTCGACTAATCTCCAACTTTCTCGTTGAAAATGCGTCGCCTCTCCCAGCTGGCCAAAGTCGTTTGGCCTTCCAACCGGAAATGGCAGTCATGTTTTATCCCATGTTTCAAAATTGATCTAAGTACGAACCAAACTAGTTGCCCTGACAATCGATAGAGTTGAAAGTTATTTCAGTCTTTATTGAACACGATGACTTCAGGCGTTGGGGTTATGTATTTTTTTAACTGGCTGACGCCATCGTATTAAATTCAGTCGTCGGGTGTCCAGAGTGGTCTCTACCAGTACTGTTATCCCAGATGTTATTTATTCAATTAACAGCCCATTGTAGAATTTTTTGCCTTAAAGCATGCCTCATAAAATTTGCTGATGACTCAATCATCCAGGGTGAATATGCAATAATGCCATTGATTGTTTCACCGAATGCTACCATTGTTATTTCCTAACTCTAAATTTTAATGTTTAAACATCCCAAAGAATTCTAGTTTTAAAATTTTAAAAGTTCCGTAGAAAAAATAATCTTTAAAAAATTAAAAAGTTCAGTATTCATAATAAATATAAATTCCTCGAATAATGAACACTATAAACATTATGTAATGAACACTATTAACATTATGTTCAAAACACATCAAATCAAAAACTGTATTTCCTAGAACTTTATACAGCTTTCGGGTGGACCGTACATTATGACAATGTTCTACAAAAATCTTCTACAAATCGACAGTACAAAGCGTACTCCTTTTTGAATTACTGTCTATGGTTAAAGTTCAAGAGCAACAGATATAGAAAAATCTTACAAAATAATAAGGAAAGTCAGCAGAACGTCAAATAGTTAATTTGAGAAATTCTAATTACTGCAGGCAAAAACTTGTTTAACTTACGAGATTAGAAAGACAGAGTTAATTCTTTTTTCTTCATTTAAGCTGACAGACTCAGTCAACTAAGCATTATTGTCAACGCGCAGCTAAAACGCTAGTATTTACGCGTTAATAGTATATGTTTTAGATTTTGTTTAAAATCGTCTGTATCTATACTGCTCTTTACACTAAAATAACATACCGTGCCAAATATTATAGTATCTTACAGCGAAGAGAGAGGAAAAGACGGAGGAGAAGGAGGGGGAGAAGGAGGAGAAGGCGAAGCAGACACAGAAAAGGAAGGGAATCCACAGAGACAGACGCTTCTGCGATTGCCCACCGATTGCGACAATGATGACCGAGCCAGTTGAATGCCGTAGCTCAGCAACAGAATATAGCAGCAACTGGAGGCAGTGTTTGTCGACAGGCTCATTTTCCGATTATCTCCCCTTTGTTTATGGCGGACGGTGTACAGCACACAAACAATGGTCTGACGGACCATTCTGAAAGCGGCTGTTCGCAGCTCTGGGGGCAAGTCTTCACGCCACACCCGCCGCGCAGGGACCAAATGGTAAACAAACACATGTGCCGGTGTTACACGAGAAAATTGCTTCATGAGAAATTTACTCCGGAGTTCTTTCGGTGTCTAGTTTTTTTACCCTGGTGTAAGTATAGCGTCCGCCGTATTTACTCTTGCAGTTACGAAAAATGAGTAAATGCTAAATCTGCCTCGAACCTTTGACTCCTTGGCACAATGATATATTCTTTGTAAAAAATATTTTTGAAATAATAAGGATTTTGATGAATACATTTTCGCTATCTGTGACGATCAGAATCACATCACATGACGATCAGAATCCTGCTTCACCGCCCATAATGTGTTTTTTTTTTTCAAACAATGAGCATGGGAGAGTCAGTGGGCAGATGTTGAAAATAATGTTACCCTCCAACTATTCCAATGAAGATATGGACAGCGGTTATACTGTAAACATCGACTTTGTTTGACTTTGTTAGCATTATTAAGTAGGCCAATAAAAACGTGTGTCCACTCTGCCTAAGCGACGAGAGAAGTCGCAATTATTAATGATTATTTTTCCAAAGGGATTTAAAATTGATTCTCTGTGGGTGGACTGCATTTTGCTTTACAGGTAGTAAATATTTCATGGGGAGTCATTTTCTCGTGTCACACCGGGAATGTACATGCAACACGGTGGACAGATCAATGTGAGATCTGTGGAATTAGGGAACAGAGTGCCGTGGATGTCGTCTGTTCGGAAACGGGCAGGTAACTGCTTGTTGAACCTCTGGCACAATCGGCGTCTAAGTGATCGTCACTTAACATATTTATGGCCAGGCATTTGTTGGTCGATTACCGGCAAGAATAATTGGCGGCTCTTTGGTCGAGCGGTTGTTAGGCTGAATAAAGTTGTGCGATACACCGTGGCCCTTTGATTATCTTTGTTTTCAAGGCTTGATGAGTGGCATGCTTCGTTTGACTGGTTTGGCAGGGGTGTGAATGTGCTTGTGGACTGCCTTGGGCTGTGGTTATGTGGAATACGTGCGTCAGGACCTAGTGAGCAATACCCTGATGTCGGTGGATAGAGCGAGATAGATGATGGTGATGGTAAGGTTGTTAACATGGACCAAATTTTATGTGAAATACGGGATTTAGAAGCAAGTGGGCAATACTTTGATGTCGAGGGCTAGAAACAGTTGATGATGATGGTAAGCTTGTTACCATGGATTACTTTTTATGTGGCATAGGGGCGTTAGTACCATGTGGGCAATACTTTGATGTCGAGGGCTAGAAACAGTTGATGGTGATGGTAAGCTTGTTACCATGGATTACTTTTTATGTGGCATACGGGCGTTAGTACCAAGTGGGCCATACTTTGATGTCAATGGATAGAGATAGATGATGGTGGTGGTAATTTTATCACTATGGTCTGGGTTTAGGTGGAATACTCATAAGCTAAACACGAGCTTTCATATAGCGCAATATCCGCTAAATGAGCCCGACGCACTTTACAAGGGTTCCCCAGCCAACAGTATCACTGAACACTTGAGACAGAACACGCATGCAGTTAAGTGCAAATATATTACGTTTTCGGAATGGGAACTACTTTACACCTGATTGAGGTGAGGAAAATGTTATATGCATGGAAAACATTTCGCAAGGGTTCGCTGTGTGACTCGAACCCTCAACCTTTTGAGTGTCAAACAACAAGACCAAGCCGCTATCGGAGGGTTAAAGACAAAAATTACAATATTTTTGTTTATTAACTCTAGAGGGACATCAATCTATTACTGCGCGTCATACATTATGACTGTCCAATCTTAAAGGCTGTGACTCACAGATAGATAAGTAGATAGATTGATCGATGGAAAAGACCTTAGATGCATTTGAACTTTAGCAAAACGATCTCATTCCATAACCATAATTTACAGGCAGGCAAAAGGAAATATACACCAGAATATTCTTCACGTATTCTTCTTCTAGTTCCTACTTGATTTTGATTTAATAATTGTCTGACCGCCACTCATACAATTTCTATCAAATGAGTTTAATTTAAGAGTCAGTCAAAGAGAAATAGACCATGCGTTTGATCTATCAATCAATCAATCAAATATACAAGATGTTTTTGATCTACCAATCAATCAATCAGATATTCACTAATGATTTTGATCTACCAATCAATCAATCAATCAATCAGATATAGACGATGATTTTGATCTACCTACATGGATAGATGGATGGACGATAATTTTGAATTAAATCAATGAGATGAAGACGATGAGTTTCATCTGAGATAGATAGATAGATAGATAGATAGATAGATAGATAGATAGATAGATAGATGGATAGGTTGATTGATTGGTTGATTGATAGATACATACATAGATAGATATATAGATAGATTGATTGATAGATAGATAGATATATAGATAGATTGATTGATAGATAGATAGATAGGTAGATAGATAGATAGATAGATAGATAGATTGATTGATTGATTGATAGATAGATCGATCGTTTGATTGGTAGATAGGTAGATTGATTGATTGATAGATTGACTGAGAGATAGATAGATAGATAGATAGATAGAGGGATGGATGGATAGATCGACAGATAGGTAGATAGATTGATAGTTAGATAGACAGATGGATAGATAGATAGATAGATATAGACAGATTGATAGGTAGATAGATAGATAGATTAATCGAAAGATAGATAGATTGATTGATTGATTGATAGTTAGATAAATAGATAGACAGATAGATAAATAGATAGATTGATAGACAGATAGATAGATAGATAGACAAATAGATATATAGATAGATTGATAGACAGATAGATAGATAGATAGATAGATAGATAGATAGATAGATAGATAGATAGATAGAAAGATAGATAGAAAGAAAGAAAGATAGAAAGATAGAAAGATAGATAGATAGAAAGATAGAAAAATAGAAAGATAGATAGATAGATAGATAGATAGACAGATAGATAGATAGATAGAAAGATAGATAGATGGATAGAAAGATAGATAGATAGAAAGATAGATAGATAGATAGAAAGAAAGATAGAAAGATAGATAGATAGATAGAAAGATATATAGATAGATAGATAGATAGATAGATAGATAGATAGATAGATAGATAGACAGAGGTTGATAGAGAGAGATAGCGAGAGGTGGGGAGAGCGGTGAAGAGAGTACGTTAGAGAGATAAACGATAGGAGATGTAATATATGGTCTTAGTCACAGTCATCTTAGCAGACAGGCAGACTGACTGATTTACAGAGATAAAAAATAGCCACAGAAGGGCGTTGGGGTAGGGGGGGGGGGGGGGAGGGACTGGTATCAACCACTTGGCAAACACACAAGGCCCAGC
>JBBPCV010788361.1:0-10446 GCA_037974505.1 Plocamopherus tilesii
CTTTCTCTCTGTCTCCCCCCCCTCTCTCTCTCTCTCTCTCTCTCTCTCTCTCTCTCTCTGCGTATGCTTCTCTCTCCATCCCTCTTCCTGTCTCTCTCCCTCTTCCCCATCTTCTCCTTCTCCCTCCCTTCCCCCTCTATCTATCTATCTATCTATCTATCTATCAATCAATCACCTATAAATCTCTCTATCTGTCTATCTATCTATCTATCTAATCTATCCACCCATCCATTCACCCATCTATCTATCTATCTATCTGTCTGTCTGTCTGTCTGTCTGTCTGTCTATCTACCTACCTACCTACCTATCTATCTATCTATCTATCTACCTACCCACCCACCTACCTATCTATCTATCTATCTATGTATGTGTGTATGTATCTATCTATCTATCTATCTTTCTATCTATCTATCTATCTATCTATCTATCTATCCATCTATCTATCTATCTATCTGTCTATCTATAGAATATCTGTCTGAATATCCATCCATCCCTCCATCCATCCATCTATACATCCATCCATCCATCCATCCATCTATTCATCCATCTCTTGGCAGTTTGACTCCGCGGAAATCCCAAGATCCCACTTTTGGCATTGGAGGTCAATACCAGTTAAATCTATTTATTCTGTGTCAATGTCAGCATCCGGTCCTTGTTTGTCAGGATCGTTTCCGGGTCCTTAGCGAAAGCTTAGCTTTTAATCTCCCCACGGAGGCATAGACAGGAAAATACTAGGTCTTTCCACATTTAAAAACACCGCCACTACAACGTCACCCTTTCTTGTGCTCCCCCCTCCCTCCCTCCCCACTGCCTCTACTTCCTCAACTGTCGCTATGTGGTGACGTCTGCTCGTTGCTATTTTTAGAATATCTACGGAAATTGCATGTTAAGGAAAGGAAGTAAAGAAAACATAGTGTGGGTCATCATGACCAAATTGTTTGTTATGACGCATATTTTTATGTTGATTCTTCTGTACGACTTCCGCCATTACCCAGTTTCGAGATACGTGATAGAATTTACACAGGTTTCCTTCTTTGGATGACGTGACTGCCTTATTTCGCTTCGGCAATCCAACCTTTGATCCTAGACATTTCCAATATACTCTCTCCTCGATAAGAGGCGGCCGTTGCCAATAACGATAGCCCGGATTCTCGTTTATTTTTTGTTTTTTGTTTGTTTTTAGCTTTCAACGTTTTGTTGTTGTTTTTTGTTTTGTTTTTGTTTGTTTTTATTGTTTGTTTTGTTTTGTTTTTTTGTTTCTTTTTTGTGTGTGGGTGTTGTTTTTGTTTTTGTTTTTGGAGGGGGGGGGGGGTTGTTTTGTTACTTGTGGTAGTTTTGTGTTTCCATGTTTGTTTTTTTATAGTCCATCAGTGGGGGTTTTGTTTGTTTTTGTTTCTTTTTTTTTCGTTGTGTTTTGATTTATTTTGTTTCGTGAAGCCGAGAGTTTTTTTTCCAAAGCAGTGACGTGACGTCAAGCGCACGACTGCTACGTGGACTAAACGTGCGATCTAAACCATTGCTGTAAAATTGCGCGCCGCTACATAAAGTTTTAGCGTCCGTTCTTATTATCGTACTCGGCGTGTTTCGCAGCCTCTCTATTAATGCACAGTTGCTTATGTTAAATGAGGACTTTTTTCTTCTACTCCCTAGCACCTTTCTATCAGACACATGCCTATTGTTTTATGTAGATCTAAACTGTAATTTAAAATGACGTACGTGATAAAGATAACGTTTTCTATTGTATTAAATATTAAATTGTTGTGAGTAGCGTTATCTCCCCTTGTAGCCCAAAGACATAGACATGCCACGTTGGATCTTGATATTTTCAATAGGTCCCAATGCGACAACTGTCCTTCGCATGGGGATCCACTGAAATTGCCCAGATCTAAATGTGATATCTATTTTATTCTTTATGCTATAATTCAGCCCACCGCCTCAAGCTTGGGTCTGTTATCTCCTCTTTGGTAAGCCGTGTCTGGAATATTTCTATATTATTGTAACGTCGGTTGTTTAGTTGTTTGCCTCCTGAATTTAAAACAAAAAGAATAAAGAGCTATGCCTTTTCGAACGTACCTTAACTATTTTCCTATGCTTATAAACAAGATTTGCCAGGAAAGCCCTTCCTCCATCCGAATCTAGAAAGATAAATGGAATCTTTTCGCACATATCTTGAGACGCAACTCAGAGACCCCCGCTAATAAAGTACTTGTGCTTTATTCTACCCAAACACCAGAAGACCAAAAGGAATACCATACCAATAACAACGGTTAAAGTGACACTAGACGATTAATGAGACTTCGAAACAACCCAATACAATTAAAATAAGTCACGGCATTGCAAAGGATGAAAAACATCCAGAAATTGCCTACAGCAGAAAGATTTGACGAAAAGTCGACTTGCAATGTCCCACGATCTTCATAACAAAAGACTATACGCTAGTGATCGACTTTCAAACAAACTTTTAGTCATTGCTACAAAGCCTTGCCCTAATTCCGTCACTTGGTGACCATTAAAAATAGGCAATATCGATGGAAGCGGGATTTCCCAATGTCTAATTTAGATCAGATAAAATCAACTCAACTCTAGTTTGTGCAATTTTGAGTGAGTTAATTGAATTGCACATATGCGAGTGAGTTTAGTTAGGTAACTCTATTGAATTGCACAAACACATAAAACATTTCCAAAAAAGCATTGGTAGCCCTCTGCATAATTTAATCGTGGATTAATATCAAATATCAACTAGTGTTACAAGTTCTTCAAGTAGGAAAAATGTCTAACACGTTTCTGAGACACCAAGAAGAGGACACATTTCTTTTCGTTGGATGTAAATTATTCCTCTTTTTTTTTACCTGAAATTGAGAAGTATATACTTATTATAAGGGTTTCGTATTGGCTCCCAGTAAAATCAACGCCCCATAACAATACTACCGATCATTATCAACAACGGTCTGTCAAGATTACAAATCGCACGTAATTAGAGAAGTCCAGAGAAAACCAACGAGGAACAAACCGAAAGAAAAAAAGGAAAAAACACTTGGAAGAGCGGAAACTTTTAAGCCAGTCAGTCATTAAGATTAAGAATGCTATCTTTAGGTTGAGGATTAAAAAATGGAAACCCGCTAAAACGCCAAGGGGTAAAGCAACGCCCCCTTCCTGCAGTTTATCCCGAGGCCAAACCAGTTTTAAAAAATCCAACACTTTCAGCAAAATCATATTATATGAGATGAAAATAGAAGCCATTCCTGAATGAGATTTTAAAAAGTCACTTTTGTTAAGGTTTCTTCGTCTTCAAGCGTCATTTCTGGTGCAGACATTGTCGGCCAAGGACCACCAGTGGCATGCTATTTTCAGTGTTTCGAATGACGTCTGTTTTACATAAGGTGTGGTCTTTGCAGGATATGTATCACTGTAGAATGTCCGACTACGCCTGGCGCTGTTTGCCACTATTAAGCTTTCCTTCTATTTTCCGTATAATGCCCATATTTCGAGTCCATTTGGTCTATTGTCGTAGCCAAAAAATCCCACCTGTCTTTTCTATATTATTCTGTTCAAACATAGATCGTAACTGATTATATTGGTAAAGTCTAAATAGCCATATCTAACAAAACAGGGGACCCAGTGAACAAAGCAGTGATCAAAGTATAACGTGCTTTTCATCGCTGTTCTAGAAGCATTAAATCCTGTACGGACACAGGTAATACAATACGTTGACGTGCATGAATTACATAAATAAACGCATGCTTACACTGTTTATACGCTCGCTGCTCGCCTAATTGAAAAAAATAAGATTAAAGATAAAAGCAGGCATGCATCAATTAGACTGAAGCGCAACACGTGTCCTGGCATGAAACAAAAACAATAATATTATTACGATAAGGAATATAAGCAATGGCACAGGCACGAACTTTATCAAGCATGTTTAAAATAGACAGTTGCACACAAAAATCCATTGCAAGGTTAATTAAAGGTCTGGGGGGTGTATTTATTGAACGGTGTGCCTTGTGATTGCTGTCAGGATAAGTTTGATAGCGTCTTTACCCAACACTCCAACTTTTTTAGAAACCTACAGTTATTCAAAATCTTGAAGTTTTCTGAAGCTTGTAGACGGTATTATATGATAGATGTAGACAGATGTAGACGTTTCGTCAAACTGCATTAGAGGTTCTAATTCCCAGCGTATATCCATTCAATTTGATTCAGTTGTGGTCTGTGGGTTTCCCATACAAAAAGTGGACCACATATAGCGCATAACAATATTATCGACTTTTTTGTGCTCTTTGCGTTTTACAACGGTTTATCCGATATTCATTTCTTCAAACAGAAGTCCTACCAAGGAGCAAGCAAACAGAGCAGGAGCCTATCACTCTATCATGCTGACAAGGCCTTCCACTGCCTATAGACGGGTCCTCGTTTTACACTCCTAACAGGTAATAACAACATTCCGCGGTGGAGAGCTCAGAGTGAATACAGAACGATAAAGCAAATCTAAAAAGCAAAGAAAAAACAAAAACAATACAAAAAGTCAACAAAACAACAAAAACAAATCAAAACAACATCCCCAAAGTTTATGTAAGTATAAAGACAAAACAAAAGTGTGAATTTTCGGGTTTCAACCCTTCTTCAGACAACCAGTAAAAGATGACAATGAAACAAGAAAAATCACAATATATCTAAACAGTATAAAACTTAATGGGGGGAAAGGGACCTCAAGCTAATCGTGTGTCGACCGGATCAGGAACATTCAACAACAGAGTAAATAAACATAGGATACACCAGGACGTGTAACACAATCCCGCAGCACATCCCGATCTGCATAAAAAAGAAAGTACACATTTATAAACACAAACCATCAATCTGGCCTAGAGGCCTCCTGAGAGACTTATGCCATTAAAACTTCCAAGGTCAAGATTAGAACTCCATGAAACAAGCCATCAACGAGTTGAGGTCACATCGCAACATGGAACTTAGCACGTCTTTCCAACAACTAGATCCATTTCATAAATGATTCGTTTAGTTAAGGATAGTTATGTTTACTTTAGAGTCTTAGAGCCAGTAGGCGACGAGCCTTTAAATACTCAAAAATCAAAATATCTACAATACATACATAACACAATATATCATATAATATACATGCTTATTGAATATACATAATACAATGTTATACAAAATATTAATTATCTCAATATGATTTTCAATATTTTCAACCTTTCCGAATATGATAAATGGTTGGTGTAAGATTACCCTCTTCATTAGATTTAGATCTAGATCTAGATAGATATCTTTTGGGGGTTTTCCCAATTTAGTTTAATGGTTACATTATTAGATTAATTGTAATTTGTTGTTTTCATTGTCGTGTTATTCTTGTCTAAAGAAAAGTTAAAAACCAAATATGCATTGTTTTGTTTTGTCTTTATGGTGGAGACTATTTATAAAATGTATCTTGTTGTTGATTATTCGCATTGAGTTCTCCACGGTAGCATTCTGTTATATCACGCCTTTCCAACGTTGTTCTGTATCAGATATCAGTAGCTGTCCGTGGTTGGTGTAAGAGCGTTGTGGATTTAAATACATGTATATTAAAATATTCATAACAATTTTGCATTGCTTTTCTTCTCCTTACCCAGTCTTAGCATTCGCTACAGTCAGTTGTAGCTATCAATAAAGGAAAGTGTAACTTTTTGTATGCCAATAATATAATTGTATGTAAATGCATTTGTGTTGTTTTTAAATTCCTATGAGAGGTCGGAACCTTCCAATAAATGCTAAGCATTTTTTTCACTTTTAAATAAATCAGGTAAAATGATATACTGAGTATTTTTTCCCTTTTAAATAAATCAGGTTAAAAGAAGTTTTTGAATCTCCTATGAATTCAAATTAGACTAAATCGATAAATCGACTTTGATAATTGGCTCAATCTAGATTTAGATAATAATGAGAAATGTCTTACTGAGAGAGATTTTGAGTTCTTACTGAGGGAGATTTTGAGTTCTTATCGAGAGGAATTTTGAGTTCTTACTGAGAGAGATTTTGAGTTCTTACTGAGAGAGATTTTGAGTTCTTACTGAGCGAGAATTTGAGTTCTTACTGAGAGAGATTTTGAGTTCTTACTGAGAGAGATTTTGAGCTCTTTGAGAGAGATTTTGAGCTCTTAATGAGAGAGATTTTTAGATCTTACTCAGTGAGATTTTGAGGTCTTTTTGTGAGAGATTTTGAGATCTTACTGAGAGAATTTTTGAGGTCTTACTGAGAGAGATCTTTAGATCTTACTGAGAGAATTTTTGAGTTCTTACCGAGAGAGATTTTGAGATATTACTGAGAGAGATTTTTAGATTTTACTGAGAGAATGTTTGAGGTCTTACTGAGGGAGATTTTATACGTCTGACTGTTGGAGGTTGTTGTTAATCAACCTCTTTGCTCCGCTGGTCAACTGACTTCTTGTAGTGTTACGTTATTTATCCCAAAGTTGGTGAAATCTAACTGGTAAGGAGATCCTTAAAAATCCTTCAACACATAGCTTTCTTTGGTTTGCCAATCGTTTGTCAAATCACTGGCCTACCGTTAACTGCTAGCGATTTGGAAGCGATTGGTCTAGCCGTTGATTCGAACACAGGCCGGTAGCGGTGGCGGCCTGACGGCAAACGTCCATCGGGATGTGGGCGTGGTTCAACAACAAGGCCTCAACGCGCTGTGTTTCGCGTTCAGCATGGGACAGGTAGGTTGTTAAAGTCTGCATTGTCAAGTGATCCCTCCTTTGCGAGGCGATCTGCGAGTTCGTTGCTGCGGATACCACAGTGCCCTGGTATCCATTGCAGGGTGACTACCACGCCGAAGTGCGCCGCCAGCCTCCCTGCAACTTTCACCACCTCGTCAAGGATCGGGTCGCACATCACTGCGGTCCAACTCTGAAGAGCCTCCAAAGTCGACTGGGCATCCGTGAAGACCACAAACTGGTCAGGCCGAGAGCAGTCCCGCTGATTGCGGAGCTGCCCCCCGAACCAGTCTTCGACCCTCCTGAGAGCCCGCCAGATGGCGATACCCTCAGTTTCAAAGTTAGTGCGATACCCACCGCAGCTCCCGGCCTCACTCGCCCGATGATCGTCAGGGAACTCGATGAGAACGCCGTACCCCGTTCGGTCAGTATCAAATACTGAGCCGTCCATATAGGCCCGGATGGCCTCGCTCGGGTACGAATCGATAGTCTCCAAAGTCAAATTCTTCAGCACAAGGGGAGAACAAAGTCCCTTATTTGCTGTGCTGTCCAAAAGGCATGGGCGTATTGCCGGATTCAGTGTCAATCTTCTTCAATGGAACAGCTTCAGGATAACGTTTTGCAACGTCTACATAATCTCTGGCTTCCTCAACAGATAGTCGACAATAACAATCCAATGCTCTTCCTGTTAAGAGGGCTGACAGGTCGCCCAGACTTCCTTTTTCCAGTTGTTTGTTTCAGCAAATCTTTCAAAACGTATGAGTCAGCTATCAAGATCGTCATTCCCATCCATGAATGGCGGCAGTTCAGGCAACTTAGTTTGTTGACTCATCATCGTACTGCGTCTGACCATATCATCATTTTGCTCATGATTTTCATGTTTGAATTTTTCCACTTCCAGGTTAACACGGGGTTTTTCCATCTCAAGAGCTCTTTCTCTTTCTCTTTCCCTTTTTTTCTCTTTCTGATTACCTTTGCTTTTCTCTTTCTCTTTCTTCTCTTTCTGATTGCCTTTGATTTTCTCTTTCTCTTTCCTCTTATTCCCTTTGTCTTTCCTTTCTTTCCTCTCTTTCCTCTCTTTCCTCTCTTTCCTCTCTTTCCTCTCTTTCCTCTCTTTCCTCTCTTCCCTCTCTTTCTCTTTCCTCTCTTTCCTCTCTTTCCTCTTTTTCTCTTTCTCTTTCCTCTCTTTCCTCTCTTTCCTTTCTTTCCTCTCTTTCCTCTCTTTCCTCTCTTTCTCTTTCCTCTCTTTCCTCTTTTTCTCTTTCTCTTTCCTCTCTTTCTCTTTCATCTCTTTCTCTTTCCTTTTCCATTCTTTCTTCGAGATATTGCGTTCTTTCTTCTCCAGTGAAATCTAAAGCATTTGCCTCATCGGCTAATTGTGCTAAAAATTTAGACGTGACGGTGAAATAAAGGTCACTTACTTGAGTTTATTTGAAGAATACTCGAATATTGGAAAACACAATCCACAACGAATTTTGAGTAGATGACAAAATCCCGGACGAGCACACAAATGTCACGACTTGATGGTGGGACAAAGGTTTGAAGAACTGCTCCAACTTGATACGAGTAATTCTTATAATATAATTCCTACAGTCACCTAAGTCACGGGTTAAATAAAAGATATAGGTCTCCAACTCGATGATTTTAAAACTTGAATCAAACTTTAATGAGAATAAACACAAGGTATAAAGGATAATGTAATAACACAACGCTTTATATACATTCGTTGACTATACTAAACATTCTCTGACTGACTGACGACTATTCTCTGACTCTCACACTGTCCACAACATCTTATATAGATAAAAAACACCTCGAGAATATTTCCCTCTTTCATCACCCTTCCACACCATCTTAAATAGACAAACACTACCTCTAGAATATTCCCATTCTTTCCGTATTCTGGAAGATTCATAATCAAAAATGGGTTGAGTAAACATCTGTCTTCACAAACGCAAGCAACACACACTGATCCTGTGTTCACCGACACACACTTCGCTCACAATCCGAACACACGCGGCAAACACAACGCATCGAGTAACTGAGTAAATTTTATAATCGATGTAAACATAGGCAGTCCCTTACCACAATGTGGGGTAACAATGAATTGATAAAATCCAGTTTTTACAGTTACTACAATTTTCAATGCAAGCAAGTAATTCTCAAAAGATTATTTCCACTCGAACAATCACTATGAAATAATATAATTACACGAGTTCTGGTGCCGAAACATTCATCTTTCCATCTTCAAGTATAGATAATACAGTTTGTATGCATATTTCCTTAGAGCATTCAAATTACGGAATAAAATTACAATCAATGCAAAATACAGCAAAGACAATTAAACTTATAATACTGCCATCAAAATATTGAAATTATTAGATCTAACTCTCTAGATCTAGACAATTTATATAGGCCCAATTGAAAATATTTACAAATACATAGGAAAGAATTTAATAAAGAAAAATAATAAGGAAAAATGTGTGGTTCCACTGAGAATTGAACCCGGGACAGTGACACTGAATCGTCTCGCCGAGGCAAGCATTGCGTTCTTACCACCAAGCCAATTCACTTATGCGGGGCTTATATAAATTGTCTAGATATAGTGTGTTAAATCTAATACATGTAAATTCTTTGCCTTATAATCCAGTACCTTGCCTCATATTTACGCCATCAAAACAATAAATAGTTACTATTCGCCACGTGGACAAGAATAATCAGTTGAACTGAGTTAGCTAATTTGAAGATTAAGACTTTTATAGTCACTTACACGGAAAACTTGGTCAACTCGTAAAGCAACGATGAACCAATCCAGCAAAAGCACTTCGTACATGTACCACACCTTACCAAATCCAGTCAGTAGGAAGCGTTCGCATGAGCGTGTCGTAAAGGGCGTATGAATCGACAGACGTGGTGGTGCATTTGATTAGACGCTATTTTACCAGCAGCTCACGTTGGCCGCCTGTTGATGGTTGACACGTGACGTTGATAACAGTGGCGACATGCACAACATCAGGTTGTGCATGGAAAGGCCACGAGGTATGCGTTCATAACCCAGTGGATGAGTAGGTGAATTATTCTTTTTTTTATCTTTTGCTTTTTGTTTTGGGTTTTTGTTTTGTTTTGTTTTTTAACTTATAATTTTAAGCTTTATTACGTTGTTGTTGTTCTTGTTGTTGTTGCTGTTGTTGTTATGATGACATTGTTGTTGTTGATAATGTTGTTGTTGCTGCTGCTGCGGCTGTTGTTGCAGTTGCTGTTTGTTGTTTTCTTTTACGGTAATGATTTAAACTTCCGTGTCAACTCCTCTTTCCAAACGGGCCGATTTATGGTATTATTTGCTTATTCATTGTCATTGTTTTTCTACACATGTTTTTCTTGGATGATTTCTCTTGTTCGCATGCTTCTGTTCCAGTGCAATGTTATCATATTTGCTTCACCACGAATTGAGGCCAACTGATCAAAGTCAACACAGAAGCATTGGCGAGACGCAGACAGATTGTAATCATCAATCGATGGATGAAAATAAAGTGTCCCTATATATTGTCAAATGGCAGATTCGTTTTCAGCGAACGTAAGATTTCATATTATTACACCAACCGTAGATATTTGGCTTGATCCAGTTTTGTTTTTTTGCTTTTAACTTTATGTTTTTAACATGAGACGAAGAGAGAGAGAGAGAGAGAGAGAGAGAGAGAGAGAGAGAGAGAGAGAGAGAGAGAGAGAGAGAGAGAGAG
>JBBPCV010788471.1:0-10444 GCA_037974505.1 Plocamopherus tilesii
CTCTCTCTCTCTCTCTCTCTCTCTCTCTCTCTCTCTCTCTCTCTCTCTCTCTCTCTCTCTCTCTCTCTCTCTCTTTAGTTAGTTGGTCTCAACAATAAAATTGTTTCATAATTAAACAAAGAACAAGACGTAGCCCACCACACTGTCTCTACTCCGAACGGGCTTACAGAGCACCAGCAGTCCCTTACCCGTTGCATCCTTTTGCATAAAATAATTACAGGGCAGTGGTAAATGTCTCTTTTATTGACGCACATCGGCAAGGCTCTAAGGGTTAACTAGCTCAATGTGTTTTCTCGATATAGAATTAGTATACTACGTCTGAAGCCGGACGTAGCGGACATGTTGTTTACGATAAGGGTGCTCAGAAGTTCTTAGAAAAAAGATAATAGGCGCAATTAAGGAAATGTACTTGATGAATTTATGGTAGAGTGAAATAGGATTGTAAAAAACAATTAAAAAACAGGAAAAGAAAAAAAAATGTAAATGAATTTCTTAGGTATCGTATCTAACACTCTACAAGGGTCCAGAAATCGTACTCGTTGACTCATTTTCTTTCGCCTGTGTTAGTTGACCGACATCGGGGCCTCGGCTGCTTTTCTGATGTCACTTGTGAGTATCCTCCATCCAGCGTCTGTGTGCAGGTTTCCTGGATGTCGTTGCCCCATCTTCTCTTTGGTCTACCCATTCCTGTTGTATTTGGCATCCTTCCTCCTAAAATTGTTCTGTCGGGACATTTGTGTCTTTTCATGTGGCCGAAAAAGGTCCTCTTCCTTCTTTTCATTGATGTTAGTTAATCTAAAAATGATTGATTGTTTTTTGTTTTTTTATAAGGACCCATGGACACTAAAATATTTAGCTTATTAAGGTTGACTTAGCAGGGATAATAATGTATAAGGTACGCCAATGTCATCGACAGTTGGTCTTAGATCGACCTGGCATTTGAATAATTAGAAGAAAAAGATCACTGGAAAAACGAGACACAAGGTTTATTTTTAACTGTGCATTACATAGTTCTCTACTGCCAGTCAACACACACACACACACACACACACACAAACAAACACACACACACACAAACACATACTCACCTCTCACAATCTTCGTCATATCACTCTCTTTCATATCGTTGTCCTTTACACACATTCACATACACATACACACACACGTACGCACACACACACGTACACACACACACACCACACGTACACACACGTAAACACATATACACACACTCGTACACACACACACACACTACACTCACAATCTTCATATCTGTCTCTTTCATATCATTGTCCCTTTGGACGTCACCAAAACTTAGTCGAGGCGAGTATTCACTTTATGCCTAGTAGGATCAGATAACTTAGTTGTGCGAGTGAAGAGCTCTTCCCCATTTTTGCTCATGATACCGTCAGGCTTTGAACCTGGTATCCTACAGTTGATCTCCTCGGCGGGTGTCTTACGGCTAGGCAACGACGTCACTCCTCTGTCCTACCACTGACGTCACACTTCTGTCCGACCACTGACGTCACACTTCTGTTCCACCACCCACTGACGTCACACTTCTGTCCTACCATCCGCTGACGTCACACTTCCGTCCTAACAGTGACGTCACACTTCCGTCCTACCACCCGCTGACGTCACACTTCCGTCCTACCACCCAATGACGTCACACTTCCGTCCTACCACCCGCTGACGTCACACTTCTGTCCTACCACCCGCTGACGTCACACTTCTGTCCTACTACCCAATGACGTCACACTTCTGTCCTACCACCCACTGACATCACACTTCTGTCCTACCACCCAATGACGTCACACTTCTGTCCTACCACCCGCTGACGTCACACTTCCGTCCTACCACCCGCTGACATCACACTTCTGTCTTACAACCGACGCCGACGTGGCAATTTATCAAAATTACACCATTACAGCAGCTATCTGCCACAACCATTGCTTAAGAGGATCGGGCTTTTACCAGTAACCCGGAAGAAACGCTAATGGCTTTCCGATCGGCTGATAAAAATAAAACTTTGATCGGCTTCATCATGACTACGGTGGTGGTAGCGGTGGTGATGACTAAGGAAAGGAAATGCGCAGCAGTTAGTAATGCATTGTGGGTGCTAGAGAGCAATCAGCAATAATTATTGAGTAGGATCTAGGAGTGCATGCGGACACTGGCGTTTCAAGTAAGTGGGTAAAGTTGACGGGGTTTAATTTGGGCGTTGGGCGAACGGGGGATGGAAGGGGAAACCGATCCTGAGATCGAAATCTTGTTCGACTGGCGGATGGAATTTCTTCGCGGGGATAAAAATAGATCAAGCTGATTTTAGGAGGACGCGTGGGATGGATTATAAAGTGAGTGAGCGATTCGCGCTGTTTAGGTTTTTCAGGATCGGGCATGGATTGTTGGTTTGGAATTTCGCCAATCACGGCGCTTCGATTCGATGTGTTGGGTAGTGCTACGATGGTTATTTAGAAAGTGTGTGTGTGTGTGTGTGTGTGTGTTTGTGTGTGTGTGCTTGTGTGTGTGTGTGTTTTGTGTGTGTGTGCTTGTGTGTGTGTGTGTTTGTGTGTGTGTGTATGGATGGAGATTGTTACTGCATTTCGATGAAATAGAAATTCCTGATGAAAAATTGATAGAGTTGCCATTGCAAACCATCCACAACCAGTTATCCGCATAATAAATAAATAAATAAATGAATAAATAACACTTTTAATCCCGGGGGTGAAATTTTATTTGTAGTTTTTAAATGAAAACTGGGTATCGACTGCCAGAACAGCACTGCAAAAGGAGGAAATTGGTGTAAATAGGGTTAAATCACATTGTCCACGCAGGACTCGAAATCATGACCTTTCAGTTGCAAGTTTAAAGTGCTACCACTGAGCCGCCTTGATCTGAGGACCAATAAATGACCGATAAATGGTACATACTTGACTTAACATTAATTCTAATCACTATTCTTATTGTTATTTGCTTTAAAAAATATTTGAGATTTTCTTCATTTAGTTGTCACGGTGGTTTTTACTTGTCAGAAAGTTTGCTGAAGTCATGGGAATTCGCATGACCAGGATGAATGGATAAATATTTGAAAAATTTAGGATAGTCAATTATTGTTGTGTTACATTGTCATTTTATTGATTGCTTGTCCAGAGGTCAACAACGCCGACTGTCCCCTGTTTCCCCAAGACTGTCAAGGCATCTCTGACGATAATGATGAAACATGCTTGGCCCCACCTCCTGAGAAGGGTAAATCCTAGTTTTTATTTGTTGTGTTGCTTTGTTTTGTTTTTTTTATTTATTAAATCCTGTTATAGTTTTTATGGTGTTTTTATGGGGATTTTTGTTTAGTTTTGTTTTTCTTATTTGTTTTTGGGTTTGTTTGGGTTTGTTTTTTGGGTTTTTTTGTTGTTGTTGTTATTTTTTGTATTTTTTGCTTTTATCTTTTAGTTGTTGGTTTTTTTAATTAAATAATAAATAATGGTTAATAACAGCCATTGGTGACAATCATATATTGCCGTGTGATCTTCTGAACCTTTATTCTTGTGAGGCTTTTACCATAGGCCACAGATTCCACCTCTCCCCCCCCCCCCTCCCTCCCCACTCCCCCGCCACACAAACGCATATTTACATACACATACCTGTCTTGTTTTTATTTGCATTATTTCCTTTTTCCCAAACATTCTATGCATTGGTGTTATGTGAAGTGGTACAAAAGTTTTGACAAATCTACAGTTTACAAGAGAAAAAAAGAAGAAACGGTTCATTGTGCTCAACATTTGTTTGAATTTTGTTTATTACCAGCCTTGCTAATATCATGATCGCTACCTTGTTTTCAAACTGATTGTTTCTATTTTCGTTCTTTCCATCTTTCTTTCTATCTTTCTCTCTTTCTTTTTTTCTTTCTTTCTTTCTTCTTTTCTTTCATTCTTCCTTTCTTCTTTTTTCTTCCTTTTTTCTTTTTTTTTCTTTTTTCTTTTTTTAGTAAGTTTGTAGTCAAAATGATAATTTTCGACATTTTTGCTTTCAAATTTGGGTGTCTTTTTATTTCTCTTTTTTTGAGGAGTTTGCCCAATATTTGTTGTTTTGAATTTTAATCTTGCAGTCATATTTACATCTCTATAGAATAATAATAATGATATTAATGATTATTGTTATTATTATCATTATAATCATTATTATTATTATTATTATTATTATTATTATTGTTATTATTATTATTATTATCATTATTATTATCATTATTATTATTATTATTATTATTATTG
The DNA here is from genome assembly GCA_037974505.1 of Plocamopherus tilesii. NCBI lineage: Eukaryota > Metazoa > Mollusca > Gastropoda > Nudibranchia > Polyceridae > Plocamopherus > Plocamopherus tilesii. Next base: position 4,266 of record JBBPCV010788471.1, read on the forward strand.
TTATTATTATTATTATCATCATCAGTAGCAGTAGTACTTGTAGCCTTTGCTAATAGGGGTAAACTTTTCCTCAAAAGGTGGGTTTGTTTGTTGTATCTGGTTGTCGTTTTATTTTGCTCTTTGTTTTTGCTTATGAATGTTGATCTCTATTGGTCTTCACATTAATTTTTCTATTAAACGAGTTTTGGCTTTTGTATCTGTAGTTTTAGAGGAATGGGGTGTTGCTTGTATGCTGCTTTTAGGAAGGAGGGGGATTTAATCTTTGTTTTGTTTTTGTTTGTTTGTTTTTTGTGTGGTGATTTTTATGTGTGTTTTGGGTTGAGTTTTTTTTGTTTGTTTTTTTTTTGTTGTTGTTGTTTATTTCACCAATTTGCTTGTTTTGTTTTCTAGAACCTATAAGGCAATGGAGAGGAGGAAGCAGCTAACGAAAAAGAAGAGCTCCAGTTCGCCTTCCAAAGCGCCTGCATCTGCAAACCCAGATCCTTATGACGTCTCGACGGATGATGAAGGCAACGACCCCGACACCCTGCCGTTGCCAGGAGGGGATGATGATGCGGATGGGTCAGATTCGGGCTTGCCAGAATTACCCGACTTTTTTACGGACAAACATTTCTTTTTCTATGGGGACTTCAACACGGACGAGAAGAGACTTTTAACAAGATACATCGCAGCCTATGATGGGTAAGGTTTTAGCTTATTTCTACCTTGTTTTACTTTCTTTCCTTTTTTTTCTATGTTAAGATCTCTTTGAAACCCGTAAGTTTTTAAAAGTCTTTTTGCTAAGTACAGCTGGTATGCTTTACTTGATATTGACGATGAGTGAAAAGAAAAAAATGTTATGCTCAATGTAACCATTGGACAGGTTGTGCACTGTATCCAATTTTAAACAGAAATTTAAATTGAAAATCATGACATTGAAATCAAATGTTTAATAATAGTAAATAGCTATTTATATGGCACGCTTTTCTCCTAGAGCTCAAAGCACTTGGTTACAAGTAAATATACACACACACATATATAGATAATATACATTATTAGAAATTAAAATGAACATTACATTACACATTGTAATAGATTAATTTTAATATGCCTTCATGAAAGAATATGCATTTTGAGAAACATTTTAGAGCGTCTTTTCATTTTGATATGTCAGAAATTGTCAAAACCACTTTTACTTTGATTTCGTTTAAATCCCAAACACCCTTTTATTCACACAGCTCAGCGTTCCCCTCTTCACATTTTTGTCTATTTTTCTCGTCAGTGGTTTTGAGATGCATCAGCTTGTTAAATTTAATTTTCCATTTTTCTTAATTTTTTTCCCCTCAAAAGAGAGGTTGAAGAGTATATGAGTTCCAAGATCAACTTTGTACTGACCTCACAAAAATGGGACGACAATTTTGATGATGTAAGTCTATGATATCAGTTGTTAGTTCTATGTCCTTGTGTAATACTTGCCTTTGCAAGGTCAGATGGATACATCTTAGCATATTAATGTGAATGATACTTTGTTACCAAGAAAAGTGACGTCATAATATCATTGCCAATTGTCATATACTTGATGTAACATTACATCATTTGCATTTGAATACGAATTATTTCAAAGTGTCATTTCAGTTGAATGCTATAAACATTGCCTCTGCTGCAACAAAAAATCTTTTTGGAATTAAAAGTGATATATGTTTTTAAATATTTTTTATCTCTGTCTGATAATCTACACTGTTTTTCCCTTCTAGGCTCTTGAAGAGAATTCATCCCTGATTTTTGTAAAACCCAAATGGATCTTAACATGCCATGAGAGAAAGAAATACGTACCGTACCAACCATTCACTGTTTCTCAATGAGTGAAAAGCTGCCATGAGGAATATTTCTACATCATCACTTTCACCCATATTTTAAAGGCAGCATTAATTTCTATGTACATTTTGATGATTTTACTTTGATTGCTCATTACAAGGGCTTTGCTCAATAAACTTGATGTCGCTCTACTATGCAGTGTGGTATGTCCATGGGAAAGACAGATTGTACATAAGTTGAAGTTGAACAAAAAAAAGTGCTTGAGGCCTTGCAGACCAGTTCACCATCTCTTTGTGGGGGGTAGAACATTTAAACCAATAAAGTGTGGCAGTGTATGTTGTCGACAAATTTTCCTGGAGAGGACCTGGTCTCGATTTGAATCAATTTGCTGATGGAGCTGTGAGTACTTTGTTGGGGAGGTTATTCCGTACATTGATGACTCGTTCGCTGAATTAGTTGCAACGAACTTGTAACTTTACATATTCTTTGTACAATTTAAGGCTGTTTACCCTGGTGTTTCTGCCTTTGACTGGGTTGAATGTAGGTTTTCGGTCCTATGTACCCCCTGAATGTACCAGTACAAGTTTATTATTATATTGCCACATAGACATCTGTAGTATCAAGAGTACTAGGAATACCCATGTCTTCAAAACCTTGAGTCTTGTAGGATTCTAAAAACATGAACTTAATCCTCAACTCATATTCCAACCTTTGAAACCTAAACCTAGTAGTAAAGGTAAATGAAAGTTTTATCCAGGTAAAGGGAACAATTAATTTTCCCAAAATTAAACTTTCTATCTGGTACATATTTACCGATGTCAAATTGTTTTTGCTGTAGTTTGGAAGCTTACATGACTTCACTTTTGACAAATGGAAAGATCAACCAACGTAGAATTATGTATATATAAATTACAAGATTTAAATATCATTGTTATTTTGTAGCATTAGGCCTCTTTAATAATTTTTTTTGTTTTTGAAGTTCAACATTTTATTCCAGATTCCTTTCTTTCCTGGTAGTCTTCCTCAGCATAGACACTTATTTTGATTCTTTAAACATTGTATCCCACTCCATGTGCAAAGGCAATTTGGAAATCCAAACAAACACATTTTTTTCTCAGGATGGATCTGAGAGTGAATTTGAAAGTGATTTGTATTTTTAAACCAAATGTACCGTATGTTTGTTGTGAAAGACCTTGTTTTTAATGGAACCCTTTCAAATCAGCTGACAGTTTTCTAGTTTTATACCTTTATGTAAAGATACATGTATATTTTTGTTAATGGGGTGCAAGTTCTAACTGAAAATCTCAGTTCCAAAGGCACAAATATACATAGATTCTATAAAACATGCAATGTATTGATATATTATTAATGAATACATGTATAATGATCATTTGTTGTCTCTAGAAATTTAATTAAATATATACCAAAATTCCACAACTTTTTGAAAATGTTTTATTTATTCTATGTATTTGTTGGGATGAGATTTGTGATTTTTACTGGAAAGGGGCAAACAATGAGCTGACCTTGAACCTCCCACATGTACACACATCCACTTTACAGTTTGACAAACAGACCGGCAGCAATGTATTAGATGCATCAGCCCAGGACACTAGCACTAGCAAAATCTTCCCATGCCTGTAGTCAGGTATTCATTAATTTTACACCTGTGTGGAGTGAATTGGATGTAGAACGTTTATTCTCAAAGCTCAATACCACTTCCACACCTGTCTTGCCACATTCAAGGGATTTAAGCTCAAAATAAAATGTCTGGATGCAGATAAAGGCTTGATAAACACATTTCGCTGGCATAGAACAAAATCTGAACTGTTGTGATTTAAGCTGTGTTAAATTAGCAGACCTAAATATCTTTTTAAGGAGCAGAATTCAAACCCTGATATCTGTAGAGAGAATAAAAACTGCTGTTTTTGTTTGTTTTTATTTTATTTTGTTTTTCTTGTTTTTTGGGGTTTTTTTTTGTGTTTTCTTTTGGTTCTTTGTTTTTGTTGTTTTTTGTTGTTTGTTTTGTTTTTTGTTTTTATTTGGGTTGGGTTTTTTGTGTTTTTTTTTTTTTGGGGGGGGGGGGGGGAGATTGGGTGTTTTTTTCTTTCGTTTTATTTCATTTTTTCCTTGTTTTTGTTTGTTTGTTGTTTTTTGTGTTGTTTTTGTTTTTTTGTTTTTTGTTTTTTGTTGTTTTGTTTTGTTTTGTTTTTTGTTTTGTTTTTTTTTTGAAAAACCTAATCAAGGGATTTTATGGAACTTTGCATAATTTTTTTCTTCTATGGTTGTGAACATTTCGAAAAATCCGTTTACACGTTATTGAATAGTGAAACACGAGGCGCTGTAATTACTTTTACAAGTCGAGATTGTCGGTAAACTTTCCCCCTGACTCTTTGGTGGCTCACAATCGCTTTTCTTCTCCGGCCTCTTCTCTATAAAATGTGACAAACTCAGTCAACTGAGTATGTATGTCAATGCGACGCTAAAAGCTATTAGTTACATGTTAATGTTACATAGCTATGCTTTTCTTTAAAATCGTCTGTATCATGACTGCACTTTACTGGCATTTTATACCATAATCTAAAAGCACTTGGAAAGTTTGAATATAAATTAATATGTCCACTAGTATATGTAATGTAGATGTTTGAAACCACATCTGGTATGATCATGTTTCATGTGAAATGTTTCAAGTAGTAATATTGCTTGATAATTAATTGTCTTGTAAAGGATGGTTACCTTATTTCTAGCTCTTTATTCTTTGAGAAGTGCCCAATGCAATTCGTACATATTTATTTTAGTTTTACATGATGTCGTGTAGTTAAAGTTGTTGGTTACGAGTGTGCCACCATCTTTTTCGTATTTTTTTCTAAATCATCTATTTGGTATTGATAATGTTGATACCATACACACCCTCCGTAATCTAGGACTGGTTTTACTAATGCTTCGTAGCACTTATCTTTAACATGTCGAGGGCAGACATTGATATTACGTTTTAGGAATGCCAGTAGGCAATATGCTTTCTTACATGGTGCATGGTTTTGGTCTTTCCACTGCATTTTATGATCTATGGTACCACTTAGATAATTTGTACTATTTGTACATTATGTTGTAATGTTTGGTTGTCGTTTTTTCCAGACTGCGTTTGATTTTAGTATCTCAAGTCAAATATCTTCCAAATACTTGTGTGTGTCTTTAGTTAAAATTCTACTTTAGTGAAAGGTCCTTTTTTGCTGTAAACTAACAGTCCGCACAAGTGGGAAACCGTTGTCCACAAAAAGGTTTCAATAATCCGTTTGCTTTATCCGCGTTTCTCAGCGCCATGTTAAAGTTCAAAAATATTAAACTTAGATCTAGATATAATATTTTCTTCGCTACTGCTACATTTGAATCAATCTAGATGTTAAATTACATAGAGTCAAGTTGAATTAAATTCCTGTCAGATAAATGGAAATTTAATACACGAAGTCGTCTATATAAACTTATTATTTTCCTTTCATTGAATGAATGATTGACTTACTTTTCTGAGTGCACACCAATAAATCAAGGAATAAATACGTATATGAATGAATAGGGTAATGAACGAAAGTGGAAGTAAATTGCTTTACTGTCGAGTTCTCAGAAGATTGCCTGCTCAAACGTATGATCGTCTCACATCTTCCGAATTTAACGTTTAAAACAGTGGGATTAGGGATTTGCGCATTATTTCCCTCCCAACGTCTATATTTTTGCGATTATTCTTTTAAATATCGGAAGGTCATTTATAAACGGAAGATCATTTATTGTCGGAAGATCATTTATTCATGTAAGGCTTCTTGTTATACAGTACATATTATGTTGATTTGCATTTGAACAATTTGGCATTGATAACTCAGAAGACATTGTCAGGTTTCTTAGATCTTGAATAAGTGCTGTTAGAAGGGAGATGGATGTTCTTCATTTGTATTTTTGGCCTTTGTTGACATATTCTTTCATTACCGTTCGAATAGGTATGGTTTCGTCCTTTCTTAAGATACATCTTTGTAATTGTCCACTTTGGATTTGATCTTCTGGCTGATGAATGTGAGTGTGCAGCGGTCACCAAGATCTTCATTGGTAATTTTGTCTGGATAATGAATAGCGATGATATTTCTGAGAATGTTTATGTCTTTTGTAGAAAACTTCTCAAAGCGTAGATTTCAGTCCCCACGTCCCGCTGGTGTATGTGAGAATAAAGTTGCAATGAGTACTTAATAATATGGAACCATTTGTATCGTATGTAATGAGTACTTAATAATATGGAACCATTTGTATCGTATCTCTGTTTACAAAGATTTATAATTGAACCAACGCATTTCAGACAAATACTATTTTCTTCCTTTTATGTCTTCATTTTCATTTTTGATGCTACC
>JBBPCV010788582.1:0-10443 GCA_037974505.1 Plocamopherus tilesii
CCTTTCAATTAGGTGATGACACACTCAAATTATGGGACATCAGAAATTTCAAACAACCTTTAGCTGTAGCAAAGAATTTACCGAATGCCTTCCCTGTGTAAGTCATTTAGAGAAACAAAAATATTTTCTTAATGTTGAGATGAGAGAAAGAAGTCATGGTTTAAGATTAAGTTTTACAATCCACATTTGTTTCTAATGTAATAAAAACCTTTTTCAGATGTCTTCTTCATTTTTTTTCCATTCATCAGAAATGTCCATTTGTGGTAAAAACACGCTCTTAAAATATATTATTTACAGAACCAATTGTGTCTTTAGTCCTGATGACAGACTGGTTGTTACTGGCATTTCATTACAAAAACATGAAACGGATGGCAAGATTCTCTTTCTGGACAGGGAGAACCTCACCATTGTGAAAGAGATGATTGTGTCTGATGCTGTAAGTTTTCTTTAGTGATCATGACTTCAATATTCAAAAGGGGTTCAGAGAGAAAGGATTAAAGTTGAATTTTAGAGAGTAGATTAAAGTTGAATTTTACATTTTTTTCTAAGGGCATTGGTTTACTTGCATTTTTCTCTCCTCATACTTTTTCGTCTTCATTTTATTTTTTCAAACATAATACTAATACAGTAAATATTTGATGCCCAGTGTCAATAAAATGTGTAAAATGTCAGGAATCAGGAAACTGAGTTTCATGTAGTAATAAACGATTTATTTTTAGTGTCTTAGTATAATGGTGACCACCATTGTCTTTTTTTATAACAACAAATTCTTTATTATGCCAACGTTCCTATGGTCTCAGAGTTTGTTGATGATATGTTTCATTATAATAGTAATAATTGATCTTTAGATTGTATTATTTTGCCTTTTTTTTTCTTTTTTTTTTTTCTTTTTTGGCACTTCTTTATATCTTTCTTTAAATTTATTTTATCAGAGCGTTGTTTGTTTCTTATGGCATCCAAAACTCAACCAAATGGTGATGGGTAGTGCAGATGGAGTTGTCAAAATTTTCTATGATCCATTGAAGAGCCACAGGTTTGTGACTTTTTTATTTATTCATTCATATGTCTTATCTTTTTTCACTGTCCTAATTGAATTGTTGAAATCAACTTTTTCACTCTCTTTTGTCTCATCTGAAAATTGTCAAAAAGGTAAAAGTGTCCATAAGAAAGTGATAATGATAATACCTGGATGAGTTCTCCATCAATTGTCCTAGTCCCAGAACTCTGTTGAAGGAAATTATAAAAATCTACACTTGTTTTGAAGTCTCATATGATTTGTAGGTTTTTCAAACTACACATTCGGGAAAATACCTTCTTGCAAGGTACTTAAGTGCTCAATTACTATTACACCTGAGAGAAATAGGAAAAATATGAGTAAAATGAGGACACAATGTTGTCAAGAGGCACTGACTCAGTGTGCTCCTCTGGAGTTGAGATGGTTTGTGGATGGAAAAGGCCTGTCGTTGGGGAGCCCATAGACTCAGTGGATGTGTGATCTATAAAAGCTCTGTTTTTCCATTTGTTTTTATAATGGGGTTGAAGTGTTCAGAAAAATGTTTCTTTCCATCAATATTTGATTTCCATTTTTTTTTGCTTTGTAACTCATTTCAGAGGAGCTATGCTTTCAATAGTGAAAAAGAAAAGAAAAGTCAAACAAGCTGAAATTATGGCTGCCCAGAACATTATTACTCGTAAGATACCACTTTATATGTTACAATAAAAATAAGTGATTAAAATGTTTTAAAAACTAAAGGCATTGGGGCCTTGTGTGTAAAAATGTTAAGTTCTCATCTTTAAATTCATTTCCTATACAAGACCCAAAATTCATCTTTAATTTTTTTTTCCAGATCTGAGGTAATGGTTGTTGAGTCAAACATAGTTTTGTCCAGCACTTACTCTAGAAACTTGTCTGTTTAAAAATAATGGGCATTTAATATTGCAGTGGTTGCTTTGAAAATCATTTTCAGCTTATAAGTTGTAGTTATATCAAAGATCTGTTTTAACCACTAATCATAGAAAATCTGAAAATGACTTGTATTGCATTTTGCTGTCCTAGCCTTCATATCCCATATCTATTTATCTATCTCTATATATTTTAATGAAAGGATTATTTAGAAGGAAAATAAAACATACTTTAAAAATTTGGAATTAATGTGGAAATGGAAACATGTTAATGTCTTTCCCCAGCTTATGCCTTGCCTATGTTCCGACAAGGAAGACCGACTAGCACAAAGAAGCAGGAAGAAAAAGTAAGGAAAGATCCTGTAAAAAGTCATCGGCCAGATTTACCAGTATCAGGGCCAGGTAATTTCTTTCACATTTTCATTTTATTGTTATGTCTATATGTTAAAAAACAAAACAAAAAACTAAAAAAAACCCCAAAAAACAAACCAACAAAGCAAAACAAAAATGGAAGAAGTAGAAGAAAAGGATTATGATCATTCTCCTGTCTTATACTGGGATCTATGCTCCATCTTTTTTTTCATTGCTATTCTTCCAAGTTTCCTAAGTGTCAACTCAGTACAGTCTGTATTAAGTCTCTGGAGGTGTACATTTTAATACATGTATGTTTAAATGTTTGGAAGACATCAGTGTTATTCTTGTTTGCTTACCTTTACCTTGTCACCTTTATTTGTTATCTGGCTATACATTTTACTTTCAAATTATCAAGGCTCCTGACGCCAAATGATTTGAAAAATGAAAAAGTCTTGTTTTCTTGATAGAGCTTTAAGACTTGAAATAGCTATATCAAGAGTTGCATATGTATTTTGAGTGGTAAATTTTGTAAGAATATAATATACTTAATATAATGTAATTACTTGATTGAAAAAAAAAAAAAAAGAATTCTTATCGAGTAATTAGAATATGAAGTTTAATTTGGCTGTTCATAAATGGTTCATTGTTTTGTTTGTTTTTTTTTATGAGCCTGATTTTCAACGATTGTAGAGTAGCCCGTTTATTGTTTCTCGAATATGTAGATGAAAATGAGTCTGTAATGGTGAATTTCACATTGCTGAAGCAGCATTATAACCATGTCCTTAAATGAACAACTCTGATATTCATTCCCTTTATTTAAGACCTTGCATTTTTTGTTTGGAATATTTTTGTATACCTTGCATCAAAATGACCTAAATGAGTTTGCTGCCAAAAGCATAGATGTATGAGTATTGTGTTTCCATTTTCTTATTCACAGGAACTGGAGGCCGTGTTGGTCAGAAAGGTGCAACTCTTTCACAGTATGTTTCTCAGCAAATAGTATCAAGAAAACCCGACCCATATGAGAAAGATCCAAGGGGAGCTATTCTACGACATGCAAAGGATGCAGCAGAAAATCCCTATTGGATTGAACCAGCCTACACAAAGTAAGAATTGTCATGCTGGTGGTCAGTAGTCAGAACATGCAGTGCACCTCGCACTTGCATTCAATAAACATGCATTCATCAAATTCATTGATTCCTAGCACTTGCTTCAAATTCAGTACTTGTTGGCATGTTGCATGCAAAAATTTGCCTGCTTTGGTTTTTAACAATTTCTCGATATATCCCGTCTGCTCTGAGGACCTCCCTGTCTTCGTTTTTTTTTTTTAAATAGCTGTCTGGATTTCTTGCATTGAGATATATCTACATCCTCAGTTCCCTCATCTTTTCTATTAATTGATTTGTGCTACATTTTGTATGTTGTGGCAGGGGGAATTGCAATTCCTGAAGATACTTTCTTTGCTTAATTTTCTTGTCTAATCTTTTGTTTTTTCTTTTTGTGATAGCCAGGATATATACATACTTTTAATTTTTCCATTTCTCCAGCTGATTCTAACTCTTTTCCATTCATTGTTCTAACATTCCAACATTCAAAGTCACATCCGAGTTCATTTCCAGGGTCGTCTTTTTAAATCACTTGAGTCATCAGGTGATTAGCCTGCTGTATTCAAGGTAGGCGATGGGACAGCTGTCTTGAGGCCCCTTACCTAGCTTTGTAGTTTTCTGTAAGGTTCACTCCCTTAGCCTTTGATCAGCCAAGACCGACCAAACTGTAAGGCAGCAGGTTGACATTTTCTGTCAGGTCCTGGCTGAAAAACCGAGAACAGTCAGCAAGGCAGTAGAAAACCAATTCGTTCATGCCTGGTTCTGGATCTCTGGTGGTGGTTGGTTTCTCCCACAGGGTAAAAAAACTTGAAACAATAATTTTGGACTGGGAGCCTATTGAGTGCAAGATGATACAAAATGCAAATCAGTACACAATGCACAACATAGTTCAATCCAAGGATGAACAAAAGACACTTGTTTGGGTTTTCATTGGCTTTTATTTTTTCTAATTATTAAAGCTATGAAAGCTTATTAGTCTCTTTCCATCTATTCTCTATAACTAGTGAACTATATTTTTTCTTGTTTCAGAACTCAGCCAACTCCTGTGTTCAGGCAGCCTGAGGAGGATAAAAAACCTGAAGAGGATGAAGGACCACTGTGGAAGAAAAAGAAAACCAGATGATTCAATTTATTAAAATTTGTTATAATAAAATTTCACAAATTGAAATTCCTGTGGATTTATAATATTGTTTTATGAGGAAGTGGACGTGAACTTAAGTATGTGTTGTCTTGAAAAATAGCTAATAGCTTGGTAGAATGAGGGAGACTAAGATGATCAGGGAGATCATTTGAGTGACAGGAAATTACTAGAAACATGTGAAAGGCAATAATTAATAATTACCCTAGATATGAAGCCTAGGGTAGTATTATATTGATAATGATTATGTGCCTTGACATACATTGAAAGGTAATCACCTTGCATTTTATTTCCTTAGAGTATCATACAAAAGTAGCACACATGATCCAGAAGCAATGAGGAATGAACTCCTGGGGAAGAAAAATAGTTATACTTTTGCTAAGACTAAAATTCAATAAATGAAATATATCATGGTCATAATATGAACCACCCACCTCCCCAGTTCTAGCCACATGTGTGTGGAGAAAACAGGCAAAAACATTAATATTACATTATGTAAAATATTACTACTTGATTAACTTCAGTCTGGGTTTGTTTTGTTTTTGTTTTGTTTTTTAAATGTAAAACTTGTTTAATAGTATAGGAAAAATGATTTTATATTACCTAATTTTAATTATTATTTTAAAAATGTTCAAAAATACTCACCACCATATACACTTTCCTGCAGGAGAATGCTGCCAAAATTTATACCTTGTCACTCGAATCGTAGGGTCTTTTTTGAAGGAGTATAAAATATTACGAGCTCTGTTTTGAAAGAAAAAACTAATTAATTTGACGTAAGTAAGAAAGTTGGCAATCTTGGGTTTCTTTTAGTCTCATCTGCTTGGAACGGCTGCAATGGTTAAAAATTCTCGCCTAGTATAAGCATGAGGTAATATTTTAGTCCCCTTTTTTTTTTCTTTTTTTTTTTAAGTGGCATTTTGCACTTAAATTCATTTAACATAAAGGAATTTCTAAGGAAGCAAAATGCTCAATTCATATGTTTCTTTACTAACCATGTTTCAGTAGTCCCCTTTACTTTTACATATATATAGACAAAACATATACATGCCAAAATAATGTTTTTCTAGTGATTGATTTATTTTTTTTTACTTAAATATATGCAAAACCATAGGGATGAACACTTACACCATATAATGTGAAGTTGCAACAATAGCTTGAGTAGAGTTAATCATCCTGATATCAACAATACCATAAACTGAGAACCACATTGATAACTGTTAGAAATAAAAAACAACACGAAGTAAACAATAAACAAAGAAGTTCAAAATTATGATAATTGAGGTCGACCAAAAAGGAAAGTGAAACATATCAAATCATATCAAAAGTAAGGGCGTCATAGTTTGAAAACCTTTAAATGCCCCATTGAAATTAAATCAAATCAATGCAAAATTATGCAAACAGTAAAATGACTGAATTAATTGTACTCATAATGTAGGGTCTCCATAATCAAATTCTTATTTCATACTATGCAGCTCTCTGTCTATAGCTTTCTTAAAAGCATTGGTATTTTTCGAACTCTTAGTTCTAAATGTGAAACTGTTCCATGTTTTAACGGTCCTTAAGATGAAAGACAAATTTAACCAAAACTTACAATGATTGAACAAATGATAATATGATTAGTTGGTGCATTAACTGTTATATATACAAAATTTGATTCCAATGCAGTACTTTAACATCATTTTACAAAAGCAGAATAAATATGTGTAATATTAATTACGTAAAATAGTTTCTGAGATATGAGACAAAGAGAGAGATAGAGAGATTAACTGAGACTGACACTGTCATACAAATACAAATATAATGGAATGGAAAAACATCAAGGGCAAAGGAAATGAAGTTGACATGTGTAGAGACAGCCAGAAAAGGAGAGAGATTGTCTGCCAACTGGAAGCTCCAGAAGCAACCTAGAGAGAGAGAGAGGGAGGGAGAGAGAGAAGCAAGCTTTTAATTTTAATGTAATATAATTCCTATCAGAGCTCTTTGGAGTGATCTCTCTTCAATTTAAGTTCAAGAAAACACCTAACACTAACAACTACGTTCTTAAAAAAGCCTTTGACATGTCCTTAGAAGATTTAGTGATACTTGTATTTACTATTTGTACCTGATCTTGAGTGAAGAGTTCCTTTGAACTAACAACCGATACATGAAGCAGAGGAGGCCTCTCACTCCGAGGTTCTTCTCCATCTAATCTCTATCAGCAAAGAAAAAAAATGAAATATTTAAAAAATTGTAAAGCAAAAACAAAAAAAATAATAAAAAAAAAATAGACATGAATAAAGTCATGATAAAACTGATGGGACCTGATGAGTAATGATTACATATCAAAAAGCTTACTTAACTTTTAAGAGAAAAAAATCCAACATTGACACTACATGTACAATGTATTTCATCTTTTTATTTCAGACAAATGCATGGGCTAGCGACTACATGGTGTAAATGTCAAAGTTGTAATAAGAATCTAGCACTAAATAACCAAGGTTATACATTCAGGGTCTTGAAGAAAAATGAACTATACTGTGAATTATAGATATCACAGAGAATGAGATTATGTTGAAGTGAAGAAAGCATTTGGGTCTTTGCAAGATTAGAGAGTAATACTCACTAATAATACTAATAATAGGTTTTGTTATCACCTTAGCTTTCATTTAAGCTTCAAATTCAACTTGGCAAGCATCAATACAATGAACAATCTATCAACTAAGAGAAATGGTTAAAATACAAAATGAAATAAAATATCATTTTTAGTACACATAAGCTTTCAATGAAAAAAGAATCCTGCAGTTCCATATGATTTTGTTTTTTACTTACAATGTGACTAATAGTAGCTCTGATCACATTCACACGATTTGCATGGCTTTTCATTGTTGTTAAGTAATTACTAAATGGAACGGGATTCATTTCGTTGTGGCTGAAATGGGCAACGGGTAAACATGATTTTGATATGTATATGTAAAGAATTTCCTAAATAAATTATCAGAGGATATATGTAGGATGCATTTATGAAATTAATAACTAACATCTAAAATTACACAAAAGCATTGTTGAACAGCATGTCCTTGACATTAAATCGAACATATTAAGAACGATGACATGACCTAAATAATTTACTTTTTCTAATTTTTTTATGACAGGAATTTTTTAAAATATCCTAAGTTTACGACAGTGCAAACTGCTTAAGATAAGCTCCTCTAGACCGAACAAGTTGGTTTATCGCAACTGAGGCTCATTTTACCTACGGGGCAATAGATTTAGAGGAAATTTTTTTATTTAAGCATGCCTATAACACTTCTTGCGATTGCAGAAGATATAACTGCAATAGATGCTTTACACTATGATAAAATGAGTCTTCAAAGTAGCTGTCAAATTCAATTGAAGTGAGTACAGTCGATGTGGCCGATAAGCAGGCCGTCCTCAAACACATTTCGGCTTCACAAACACAATCTAACTCTTACCAATTTTTGTTATATAAACTACATGACTTTAAGCATGGTCATTCCAGCATAAAGCAGGCTCCATCTCAAATTCATGGTCACTGCTCTTATATAATGCATTGTAATAATCCATAAAATTACGTCTCTGCCTCCAAGAAGAAAAAACAGATATTTGCAAATGTAGTTTAAGGACAACATCTATAAAATGAAAATACATCTATCTTAGGAATCGCACCACGGATGGTATGTGTGTGTGTGTGTGTCTGCATGAATGCTAGTGAATATGGAGACTGCATCATACGAGACTTTATTCAAATCTTCCTGGTCATCAAGATGACAAAAGGGTGTCAACTCATCCAAATGCCATGATATACGGCCTGGTAAATACCAAGCCCAGATCCACTTGTAATTGCACTGTGAAGGCCTAGTGCTTTTAAGTGGTGATAGTGATAGGTCCTTGATGCAAGCTATTTGGCAACGCTGGGTAGTTAAACAAAAATACTTGAGCACAGGATGTGATGTTTGGTCTTAGTGTTTTTATTATCATTAAAATATATTTTGATCATGTTGATTAAGAGTTTCTTTTTAAAATCTTCAGTACTTTTACTGAAATTTACTTGAATTGGGAATTTAATCGATAATCTGAATGTTCTAGGGAAATATGAAAATAAGTAACTATCTATATTTGAAGACGGTAATATCACTGTTTGAACTCCACATCTTGTGTTACTAATTTTCATATTGAATTCCTCAAGTGGTAATGCTTTTTAACCTCATTTCATGCTCTTAGTTCTTTAAGGGTTATCCACTGTAATTTTCCCATGTTTCTTTTTCAGTAACCAGGTTCATGGTCGTTGGCTACAAATCTGCCTACATTTTTTTTTGGGAATTGTGTTTGGGTTTGTTTGGGGTTTTTTCGGACTCTATATTCTCTACAGCATGTCATTTGAATTTGAATCACCGACAATAGATGACTGATGCACATGTTGATAAACAATATTTTTCACCTACAATATGTCCACAAACGAATAATATAGTGACTAAAAAGTAATGTTGAGTAATTTCCCTTTATAAGAAGAGTTATTTTAAAGTTTATTTGGTAGTGCCAAAGTGAAACTAGACTTTAATGTGTCACTCAGTGGTTGATTTTTTTAACTTGAAAATGGTGAGATTAAGCACAAGATTGAATGTTTGCAATTTTGTTTGATGCCTTTTATGCTGACTGTGAGTCCGATGACAATGTAATTTAAATTCCAATTAAGATAACGGATACTGATAAGCAGTAAATTTATGCATTTGCATTGTGTGAATGGCAAGTACATTTCACTTAGTTTGCCCATGGAACCGGAAATCTTTTTTTTTTTTAATTGTAATTAAAAATCTTTTTTTTTTTTTATTGTAATTACAATGTAGTTTTTATACCATGCTGACCCCGAATCATTATAAGTTGATATATTGGTTCAGCTCCTCCTCAGGCAAGATTCGGCATGTTTACCTTATCAAGTATTTTTATAAACAACAAAGGAAGAGAAAAACAGATCCAGAGAAATGTTAATTTTAATCAAAAGTTCATTGTAATTGTAAGTGTTTATCTCAAGCGGATTCCATTTTATCAGCTTATAATACTGTTTGTAGTAATGCTCTTTTTCTTTACTAGATTCTCCTACGAATAGCACATAATCCTAATGGACTAAACGATGATTTAACTGCAAAATTTGCTGGGTTGCCAAGTGAATAAAAAAAAATGTTTATCCTTACCTTAAAGTTGAAAAATGACTTAGATGGCACAATCGAAGAAAAACTGAAAATTTAAAATTAACATATTAATTAAATTGGAGGAATGTTAATAACCTCGTTAAATTAAAGCCATCAAACTAGATTTCTTACTTATCCTCTGCTTTCATTATGATAGGTATATATATACATGTATACAGTGCAACCTATCTATATTGACATTGGTTTTAACGACATACTATGTATAGCAACACTCAGTTCCCAATTTTTTCCATACATATCATTAGTAATAAAAACATCACTGTAACGACATATTTTTGGTAAAAATTATGTATAATGACATCCATATGGTGGTAATCGGCAGCATGAAATTGACAGAAGAGACGATATTTCTGGTCCAATGAAAACGTTTGCCATACTTGATGAAATAAAAGAAAAAAACAAGTAAGTCGGATGATCAGGATGAAGAAGCGGCCCCACTACCTGTCACAGGGAAGGAAGCAAAGTTGGCACTCTACACACTCAAGTGCTTTGCCCTGCAGCAAAAGGATGGTACATCACTACTTGACGTGTTAGAGACAGTGGAAGACAGAGTGTGTGAAATGGATCTCCAACACACAGATACAGATGGCCATCCACAATTACTTCACAACATCGAAACATGACGGGTAGGGGTAATAACAAACCAAAGTGGGACTATCCTGGCCTATCCTGATTTTATTTTGCTGGTATCAATAAAGAAAACTGCAACAAAAATAATCTAACATCCCCCCCC
>JBBPCV010788693.1:0-10440 GCA_037974505.1 Plocamopherus tilesii
TTTTTTTTTTTTTTTTTTTTTTTTTTTTTTTTTTTTTTTTTTTTTTTTTTTTTTTTTTTTTTTTTTTTTTTTAGTTAGTGATTCTTATGCTGCTTTTTTTTTTTTCCCACTAATAGATCTAGATTCTACCATTTTGTAGATAACTTTCGTTTCTGGAGTTGATCTGATATGAGGATCTTTTTGAACTATCCTGATCGACTTAGATGTATATTTTTGTGGTTTATAATGAGGTTATCATTCTGTTAAAAATCACTTTCAACGTGTTTTGTTTGTTGTAGAAATATTAGAAATAGAAAGTCAACCAAAGCATCATATGCATGGCATGAAAGACGAGGCCCCTATGACTGAATGAAAATTCCTGCGTGTAGGCCCTGCACGACAAACGCAATGCGCCAATCAAAAGATGGTTTTATATATGTTCTTGTAGACTTGTCCTGTATTTTCTTCTAATATCATTTCTTAACCGACAATTCACAATATCAACAACTTTGGGAAAGTTTTCTACTTAAAAGTCAGACTCATTGTAGAAGGTCGCCTGTTGAAAGCCGCAAGACTTGTAGGGAAATTTCACCATTGCCTTGTCTAAAACGTCTCTAGTAATTCCTGTATAAAGTCAATCGTATGCAGTTTGCCTTAGTACAGTGAAGTCCATTGATAAGGACATTAATTTGATATATCATCCCGCTTGTACAAGCATCATTTCAAGGTCCAGTTTGTTTTTTCTATATATCATTAGTAAGGTGATAAGCATCATTTCAAAATCCAGCTTGTTTTTTCTATATATGTATCATTAGTAAGGCGATATCTGATGTGACGACATGGACTTGCATAATTCCACTTATAATACTGAATTAACTTTGTTAAGAGTCTGCAATATGTAAAAATAGCAGTCCATTGAAAACCCATCCTTGTCGACAAATATTTCTTCAAGTCAAAAAGCTGGAATCACCAACTTGCACCCAACCTCTAAAAATGATGAACAATTTACACTCCAACTCATCCAATTCCTGAATGTTGTTGCATGTCTTTGCATTCTAGTCATTGAGGGTGATCTCCCTCTATTTTTCTTCAATGTATGTATTAAACAGACATATCGACTAAAGTTATAGTTAAATAATACCAGGCCATGTTATAAGCAGATCATTCATTGTATTTGATCTAAACTTCTGTTATTCGTCATCTTACGGCTAGCCTTATCATAACACTCTCTTTCTCTTCCCCCCACATCTCCCTCTCTTTCTCATTTTAAGAGAGGATAGCAGCCATAGACCTAAACATTCATTCTCATGGATCAGTCTTTTTACATCTTCCCCTAATGTTGGTTGATTTCAACTTCAAGTCACAAAAATTTGCGGGTTATGATGATTTTTCCGTTGAATGTGATATACTTATTCTTTCAGATTATCTTATTTTAAAAAAATATTAAAAAATTCAAAGATTTCTGAATGGATTCATCAAACTTTTCTTTCTCTTGAAGGGAAACTATTGCTAGAGTTACTGGTGGAATGAAAGTAAAGGCTGATCGTGATGAGGCCTCACCATATGCTGCTATGTTGGCTGCTCAGGATGTTGCCGAACGATGCAAGAATCTTGGGATCACTGCTCTGCACATTAAATTGAGGGCAACTGGTGGCAACAGGTGAATTCATTTTTCCTCATTTTCTTTTTTCTGTTGTTTTTGTTTACTTTGGGGTTGCTTCCCTTGTGGTTTGTACTTCATTCCTCTCTCTCTCCTTTTTTTTTTTTTTCTTTTTTTTTTTAAGCAATGATGTAGAAGCAAATTTTTATTCAGTCTTGTTGATCATGCTGTTTCACATATCTGTACTGTAGAACTACATATAGATCTAGACTAGACAAGTGAACCTAGAATTAGAAGTGGATGCACGAAGTATGAGTATGAGCGTCTACAATCGAGACCAATTGTGTCGAAAACACTTCTTTTACTTTTAAACAATTCTTTTTTCCGCAAACCACATCTCGACCAAAGTAACAAGCTTTGTACGGCTTCAATACCGGTCTAGGAACACTGTCACTGTCAGCATGCTTATAGCAGTTTCGAGTGGGCCCATCTAAGGCATTTTGAGAATAATAAAAATGAGTAAGAGATACATAAGTGATGACAGGGAACACCATGGTCTGTTATTACTACCCCTCCCTTCCCTCTCCCACCCACCTGGTCCTAGCCACCAACGGTGCACACAGCTGACAGCCACACACATCCCACCGACCCCGCAACCAAAGCCCAGGCAAAAAAATAAAAAACTGTACGGGGGATGGGGGAAGGGAAAATTATGTCACCTTGCTTCATTTTCCCCCTTAAAATAACCTCGCTCAATTGAATTTCTCCCGCTGTATCCATGTTTGGACCTTTGCATGTCAAAACTAGTCCCGTTAAATCCATGCACAGGTAATAGAGTTTACATAGAGAAAAAAATGGGGAGTCTGGTAGGGTCCCGCTGTAGGGATGGTCCCGCTATAGCGGGTGCAGCTGTAGTTGAGCACTACTATATCACCTATTTGGTTTTGATAATGTGGATCCCATACACACCCTCCTTAATCTAGGACTGGTTTTACTAAAGTTTTGTATCACTTATCTTTAACATGTTGAGGGCAGTCATTGATAATACGTTTTAGGAAAGCAAGCAGGCCGTTTGCTTTCTTACATATTGCACGATTTTGGTCTTTCCACTGTAACTTATTATCTATAACAACACCTAAGTATTTAGCACTATTTCTAGTTTTTAATGTTTGGTTGTGTCAGTATTAGGCCTAGTTTGATTCTGTAAGCTTCTTTTTATTATAATATATTTTAAGTGCTTGGCATTTTTCTGGGTGGAATTCCATTTTCCAGTCATTTTCCCATTGTTGGAGTGAGTTAAGATAATTTTTGTAGTATTTTACAATCATTTATATTGTTACCTCTCTGTACAATAGGCTATCATCTACAAATTATAGTCTCATTTTGGTACCTTGTGTTAGTTTTTGATTAATGTCATGTATTAAAACATAAAGTGGACCTAATGCTGTGCCCTGCTGTACTCCTGACAGTACAGGTTTTGGGCTTGACTCAACTTCTTCTACAATAACTTTTTGAGTTCTACCTATATATAAGGAATGCTTTGATCTAATCTAGTAATGTCTTGTATTCCATAGTCTTTAAGTTTTGTTAACAGCTCATGGTGGTCGACTTTATCAAAAGCTTTGTCAAGAAGTCAGTCAAAATCAGTTAAACTATCAATCGGATGTAATTGGCTATCACTGCGAACTTAAACCTATAATGAGATCAGTCTATTCTGAAATTCTGACTCTTATCAGGATACTACTACTGATGCCTGCAACAAATTCTACAAGCGAGAGGGCATTTGCAGCCCTGCATGGAGTAAAAACGTATGTTTGTTGAGTACGATGTCTCAAACTAAACTGGACAGTCTCATGACTTTGCATATATACATGTGGATAATACAGATGCTTTCGATCTGAAGTGGCGAACCAGTATATTGCTAGAAATGATTGGTGCAGATGTGTGTTTAGGAAGTTTTAATCAGTTGTGTCATCCTGACAGTTAAGAGTTCCGTAAGAGATTTTCAAGGTTTCTTTCACAAACTTGTACTCTATTGAAACTTGTGTATTATTATTCATTGAGTATCATGCATTTATAAGTACTTGTTGCTATTGTATGCTATATTATATTGTTGCTATTTATGTTATATTATAACTCTCTATATACCCCTTGTCTTGCTGTATTCTTCTACCTGTTCTGTATGACTATCTGTGGCCCTCCGAACCAATCTTCAAAAGTCGACTACGGATCTATAGTACATGTTTGGGGCTTGACTCTACTCCTTCCATAACGACTTTTTGAGTTACCCCTTAAGAAATGCTTTGGTCCAATCTAGTAATGTGTCTTGTATTCCATAATATTTAAGTTTTGTTGACAGCCTGTGGTGGTCTACTTTATCGGAAGCTATAGAGAAATCTAGGAGTACTGCGTCTATTTGTCCTCTCCAATTGAAGCAATTGCTGAAATCATTTATGGATGTTATTAGTTGAATTTCACAGCTTCTTTTTTCCATGTTGGATGTTATTAGGGCATGTTATATGTTTTTAAGTGATCCATTATGTTACCGTGTATGATGTGTTCTAGGAGTTTACAAGATACTGATGTTATGGAAACAGGTCCATGATTTCCTGGTTTACATACACCTCAACTAGTTCAAGTGAGCATAATTTCAATATTTTGCCTCGAATTTTATTTGGACCAATAGTTTTATGCTCATTTATATTTAGCAGTATTTTAAGCACTCCAGTTTTAGTGATAGTTATTGGACTCATTTTAGGGGTTATTTTTGGTTTTCGAAAATTACATTTTGGGTATAGGATTGATAAATATATAGTGAAGCAAACTCTTATAGAGCGAGACAGTACCAGGTCTTCAGAGAGAAGAGAATCTCCCTCAAACAGTTGTTTTTTTTTTCCTTGTTGGTTCTAGTGGGATTTGATCCTGTGTACCCCTAGTTCGCATGTTCTAGATCCCGACGACTTACCGACTAAGCTACTGTGCCCCAGGTCTTCAGAGAAGAGAATCTCCCTCGAACAGGTGTTTCGGTCTTAAACTTCTGACACCCTAAGGAGACCAAGCCACACTGGGCTCATGACATCCAGTGCCCTGGGACTGCCTTTTTTTTTTGTTTTTCCCTTGTTGGTTCTAGTGGGATTTGATCCTGTGTACCCCTGGTTCGCATTTTCTAGATCCCGACGACTTACCGACTAAGCTACTGCGCCCCCTACGTACCAGTACATTCCTAGGTTGTGGAATTCCCCAAATCTATTTTTAGCAGATATCCTATTCTATTTATAGCAATGAGTCTTGTTCTTTTTCGTTGCGCTTAGTCCAAATCCAGCATGAAGCATTTTCTGTGATTATTCTCAGATAACTAAATACATGCATATATATAGTTGGGCTTTTTATAGTTGGTGTCATTATTTATCAAATTGTTTACATATTTAGCTGATCTGCATTCCTGTTGAGTTTACTTGTTTCTAATTCTTTCAGAGTTATAGTTTTTCATTTTATTAAACCATTTCTTCTTTTTGCGGGCTAATTGTTAAGTTTGTCTGTTGAACCAAGGTTGTTGAAATCAGGTTGATGTTGGTTCTGTTGGTACATTTTTGTTCATAATTTTTGTGAAGTTTTCTTTCATGTTATCCCACATTTCAATTATGTCACTATTTGTGTTAAAATTTGTTTTCGGTATCACTTTTATTCCAAATCTATTGATTCTATAGATCTATTACTTTATTGGTGAATCTAATCCTATTCAGAAAAACTGACAATACAGTCAACTGAGTATTCTTGTCAACACGCTGTAAAGTAATCTAGATCTAGTATATTTTTACATTTTTCTGTTGGACATTTTTAAATTCTTGTTAAAAATCTTCCGTATCTTTGCCTGTATTTTACATTGATTGGTGGTTTATTCCGTAATCTATAAATACTTGAAAACGGAAGAAAACGGAGGAGCCATTCGTTGGAACAGGCTTCAAGTCGGTTAGGGTTTTCCCCAATTTTTGTTGTTGATCCAGCCTTATCATTCGTACTATTTAATTGGTACGATTAATACTTTCATTTTCAGAACTAGGGAAGTGTAAAGAATACAAATGACGATCTACACTGTAAGAGGGTAAAAGATCTTGTGTGGTTATTTTTTTGTTGAAATTTTTCAGATGGTAATACTGCTTGGCCATTAATTGCTTTGAAACAGTGGTAATCTTATTTTTAGCTAATTGTGCTTTTGAGGGGTATACACTGCTTACATTTCAAAGTGATATGTCTTCATGTTAGTTGGTATTGCAAAAAATAGGGCTGCTAATTGCTCTTGAGTTTTCAGTGGTGTTAAGTATGTTTTTAAGGGTACCCACATGAAGATCTGCATACTATGCGTGAAAGGACTGCATGCAATCAGCAGTGTGATCCCTCTCTCCACTAATGGGATACTCTTGCAATCATCAACATGCATGGCATAAGCATGGTATGTGTATGTGAATTTTGTGAATGCATTCACAAGATCAATGATGACATGATACATATACAGTGTGTTTGTATTGGCAGTGTGACGTGTGTGAACTAGATCTACATCAGAACAGAGCTGCACATTTTAACGTCATAGAGAATGGACAGGAATACAGAAATGTTTTAGAAAATTGTATTTATTTTTCAAATGCGGATTATATATATGGTATAGGAGTTTACAGCACATGGATGTCAGAAAGATTAGGCAATAGTTTGATGCTGTTTGCTGATCGCCTTTGTTGAAGGTACGGGACATATTGACTCCGAGCCAATCTTGTAGTAGGTGTCCGGTATCTCTTTAGGTCAAGATTGGGGCAATGCTGTCAGGCATGTTCTTGAGTACTCGGTTTGGGATGTTGTCTGGATCTGAAGTTTTGTTTCGTCTTAGCTGGTGAAACAGCTTAGCTACTCCATGGATGGCAAAGTGGATAGGCGTGATATACTCTGTAGGCTTTTTTAGGTTTGGCAGGGCGATGATGTGAAGATAAATTCAAACTGTTTTAGTTAAAGAAATTATTAGATCTAATACACTAGATCTAGAAAAATTATGAAAGCCCATAGAAAATATTCACAAATACAGAGGGAAGTATTTAATAAAGAAAACTAGGAAATATAAGAAAGAAAAATTTGTGGTTCCACTGAGAATTGAACCCGAGACAGTGACACCGAATCGAGGCCAGCAGAGTCTTCTTACCACCAAGAAATGGTATAGTTAGTAGGATGTTTCCCTAGATGTGGTTTTCACTATGTAGGTATCCATTTACTCTGAGAGGTGCCACTCTAGAGGAATCTTGGATGTAACGTTAGAGGGATTTTGTGTTGTTGTTGTCCAGGCCCTGTGGTATAGTTCCATTGATAAACTGCCATTCTGCTCTCCAAAATTCTCTACCGGCAGTGTTTTTGGAACAGGCCAGCAGTGTATTGTTCTGACTCACTGAAACATCCTCTTCTTTTATTTGAGCATCTTTCTAATATGGGCAGTCACCCACGGTAATAATATGATGGTTTGAGTAAAAAGGTCAGTTTATTTGTTTCTCTTGATGTGTTCAGGAGGCTTTTGAAGGTAGTCCAGAGGCTATCAATGTCCTTGCCTGCTTTATTTTCTTCTTCGATGGTGCTCACTATGTTGTAAATGACGTCTCTGAGCTTCTCCCAATTTGTCTTGCTAAATTTGTTGCATTCGTGTACTTTCTCTGATTGTGTATATAGGGTTTGGCAATGTCTGAGACTACAACATCATGGTCTGAAATGACGGGGGCGCACACCGACTTCTTTGGGAAAGTTGGGTTTGAAGTGAACACAATGTCAAGGACACTGATGTATGTCTGATGGTGATTTGGTAGGTCGGTCTTGGATGACATCGCTTCTGTAAGTTTGCCAGTTATTCTGAAAAGTTCTTTTGGGTTAGTCTAATTATTTAAGATATTATCTTTCAGGAATTCATTTTTAGCCTTAGTAATTAGTGTTTTGGTTTTGTTTCTAGCCTGGTCTACAACTGTTTATTTGCTTGAAATTAAGATTCTCTTCAAATTCTTTCCCCTGTTCGTCTTTGATGCTCAGCTTTTCCTATCTCACTTTTGAACAATGGGATTTAAGGTCGGGTTATAACACTGACTTGTTTTAAGGTTGTAATTTTTGTCCAGGATCTGGCCAAGGGAATTATTCATGACATTCAATTTTTTTGCACTCATAATGGCATGGTTTTAGTTACATTCTTACTGATGTTATTGTGTTCAATTTTTCAATAAGCTGTTATTTACATCCTTTGTCTTTCTGTATTGTACAGTGGTTCTTCTTGGTTCAAGCTTAGGAATGGCCACCATGAAAAATCCAGCTGAATGGTCTGATATGTCTTAGCCTCCTACAGTTACGAAGTGTACATTGTTATCCAGTTGTTTCATATTGTTATAATTGAAACAAGAGTATAACCCTATTTGTGGTTATCTTCTGTGAAGTGTTGGGTTTTAAATGACATATCAATCGATTGAATGGGCATTTATCCCTTTCTGCATGAAAGTTAAATTGTCCAAGCATAACCTGTCTTCCCTGTTCTAATCATTTTGAATATTATAAGAATTGTTCGAATTCATTACTGAACATTTTCAATGTGACTTTATTTTCTTCTGAGGGAGGAGGTCTGTGTATTTTTAACATGTTAATGAAGGCGTTCCAAAATTTCAAATGGATTTGAGGTTTTTCAAAAGATTTTATTTTAAACATGATTTTTTTCCAGTGGCAACAGTTCCATCTTTGTACATTATCATCAGACTTCCACTTAGTTCAGTTCTCTTTTCTGCTGTGAAAGAAAATCCTCTAGGGATAAGCTCATTGGGGACCATATTGTCATTTTGGTCTAACACTTTTTCGGTAATAATGAGAAGGTCAAGATTGGGGTCGCCAATGAAATAATTGATAATGGTAATGACGCTTTTATTGCAAACTGAATGCACATGTAGGGGACCACAGTAACCAGTATATGTTGTAGTTATAATTCAATATTTTTCTTACTGAGTTTGTATTACCGAGGTTAGATTGGTCAAATTCGTAGATTGCTTTCTTCTCATTTGTTTGTACTCTCTGTATTCAGCAGAACATATATTACCATCTAAATATTGCTGCTTCTTGTTTCATCAATGTTTAATGTACTTTAAATTATATCTTAGTTGGTATCACTTTGTTGTTTCACCATCTTCCATCTGCCTTTCCTCTTCTTGTTACTTTTGTTATTCTTTCCTTCTCTGACCCTGTATTTTTTCTTTTGTTGTATCTCACTCTCACAACATGTGAATGATCACACAATAATGAAAGGAAAGTAAATATTCGTCACCGATGAAACGAGTCGGGTGTGACACGTTATTTTGGTTGTTGAAAAGATCAAGATGAATCCATTCCATGGCGATGCATTTATTCCATTACTTGACCAATAGGTTTACATCTCTCAACACAGCAAGCCTGGTTCCAGACAGCTGAACGTAATGATAATTGAGGATGGATAATGCAGGATCAGCTTTCTAGCTATCAAATGATGAAGATAAAGTAGATGTTGAAAATTAATATCTTGCTTATCTTGCTGAATACATAATACGTTAAAGATAAATGGACTCACAAGTTTAACGCATTTACTCAGTATACCATCACAGAACAGTTAAGCACTATCTCTATCAATACGATTTCCAATAGAAAACACAGAGCAAGTTGGAAAGAGTCAGGCGCTAACCTTGCTTCGGACAGACCCTTGTAATCTGGGTTTCCATATCCGTTTTTCCTTTTGTGTTTTACTTATCGTCTTACTGTTTTGTCATCACGTATCCAAATATTATCTTATACTAAGGTTAAGTGGATGATTATCACAATAAGGAATAATAAATGCAAGCTTAAGCTCGAGTTGTCGACACACTTTGTCAGAATTTATAAAATCTACAGTAGTAGGCCTTTTTCATTAAAAATGCACTGACATAATATATGAGACGTCCTATAATTATTACCTATCAAGATATGTCTTGGTCATTATTTGTGTTTCAGTTTCTGGAGTTTGGCCACTAAGATTAATCATATTTCCAATGAATGTTTCTGTCATGAGAAAAAGTGATTATTTTATTGGTTTTGCTTGGAATTTTCATAGAGCTTAGTCGTCACACGTTCCTTCCTCTGTTGGGCGCAATGCCAAAGGTTAAAGCATGCATGTTATTTCTACCGCAAGATATTGTTCGAGAGGTCCATTTTATCATTGTTGGTGTTAATGATAACGCTTTTTGTGCGTTTTTAATTGTGTGTATGTTATATTTTTTGTCCCTTTTTGGGTGTTCTTTTTTCTTGTTAATACTTTTATCTGATTCCAAATCATTTCCCCTTTCCGTTTCAACCTTATCACCCTGCTCCTAGCCAGTATTTTCGGTTCATGCCTTTTGGTTTTGTTATTATTTTTTTTTTTTGCCGACTGCCAATCAAAACTCTTTTCATTGGCGGGAATATCACATGACTGGTTCGCGGAGGCAGACCCGTTCCAGCCATTTCGGGACGTTCCTTGGTGCCACAAGAGACTGGACCGTTAGGTTGACAGGGGGCTGGTTGGCATTTCATCACCTCGCTTGGCTGCCTGCCCTACCTCTGCTACTATGTGGCGTCTGACAGGACGCCTCCTTCTGGCAATGCCGTTGAGGCTGTTTTTAATCTCTTGGAAGCTTTTAGGCCGTTTCTCATAATGAAGTAAATCTAGATTACATGATAGTCTGGCCCTGCCATGAAGCAAAAGGGACAGGAAATGATCTAGTTACCCTTGTGTGGGTCATTGTTGTGAGGTGTGGGGGGGGGGGGGGGGGGGGGGGGGGGGGGGGGGGGGGGGGGGGGGGGGGGGGGGGGGGGGGGGGGGG